>JARVGW010225170.1:0-12273 GCA_031762495.1 Anablepsoides rubrolineatus | reverse complement strand
TTCTTTAGATTTATTGTTTTTTGTGTACAGTGCCCTGAGACAACAGTTGTTGTGACTTGGCACTATATAAATAAACTCAATTGAATTGAATTGAATTGACTACCTAACTGGAAATATTTTCATTTATTGTGGTAGGAAGTAATATGACTCCCCAACTTTATGGATTATTTTAGGCAGTGGTGGGCAGTGCTAATTCAAAAATTAGTTGTGCTACTTCTAAAGTGCTTGCGTTCAGTAAATCTTAGCTAATTATAAACCGCAAAACTGACTCAGAGTTAATCAGAGCAGTCCAGTGATAACATGAGCCACTCTTGCATAATATGACCAATTAGAGGCACATCACATTACTTTTACAACATTGCACATAACTGCAGTTTGAGGAAGTGATTTGTTCAAACAGACTTCGGCTCATGGTGATAAATAAACAGCTGTTTTTGTTGAGAATTTCTAGTTCTCTTGCTTCTTCATCTTTTTTATGTTTATGGTAGGGCTTCGGTAAGAAAGCATGAAGGTTTGATTAGTAATTTTAAACTGTTTATTTGAGAACTGAAGCAATGCATTCTGGGTACAGGACAGATTGGTGATGGGAAGTGAAAACACGGAAGACAGGAAACCATCTTCACGTCAAAATAAGGGCATGAATTAAAGATTTTCCCTACTTATGTTATGACTCCAGTTACTGCCCTTTCTCCATAAGCATGGTTCTACTCTATTTGGTTCTGCTCAGGTGTGTGTCCCTCACTGTGTGGGCTTGATTATGGGCAAACCATCCACACCGCTTTTGTGTTAAAAAAAAGCCATTGTGGTTTTACTATTCTATCTTTATTTTATTTATTTATTTGTCATTGTAGTGCTGTTTATACAGTATGTGCTTGTGTAACTGTGGGTGGAAAAACTTCCTGGGATATCTGTTCGGCTTCATCTCCTTCACCTCTCTCCAGGAAGTGTTTGCAAGTTCTGCCTTCCCCAAGGTCACCAGAAAGGTTCTCTCAAGCACAAGTAACATCTTTTCTCTGTCAATCAATCCAAGAACTATTCCATGGGAAGCATTCTTTTTGCCTTTGTTGTTACAAAATAAAAAAATAGTGTACTTAAAATAGACAAAAATAGCGTAATAAGCAATGTTACTATGCTTTTGTTCATTTGACGTGAAAACAATGTTTATCAACTGACAACATCTTGGGGCACAGGTCTCTGCTGTTGGTATTTGTGGGCCAAAAGTTGAAAAGTTTGGGAACCACTGAGCTAGAGCATATAGCTTCTGAGAACAAACTGTTACTGGAGGGGTTGTTATTAAGATACAATGGTTCTACATTGGTGTGTCTGGAGACAGCTTTCTCTCTCTGCTGTTAAAAATATTGACGATAAATACTTGATGAAATAAATAATTTACCGCTACAGACATTTTAAATTTAAAAAGTGCAAATCTGCACACAGTTCTAAAACATTAGCAAAACCCCTAAAGCGCAAAAGAGAAATTTAGGTCCGCAATTATTGCTAGAGTGCTTGAGGGGACTAGTGCCCACCACTGATTTTAGGGGTTAAATTTCTATACACACATAAATACAGTAAGTTTTTTAAGCTTTAGCTTTCAGACCACCACTGTTTTTTAAGCAGAGCGAGCCCACCTGCAGTGTGTTGAGCTTCACTTCTCCACCTTTCTTTCTTACTTTCTTTCTCTCTTCAACTATCTACTTCTCTTTTTAGACGACAATCAGTAGATTAACTCAACTTTAGATGGTGCAAATTCATTTAGTTTTCTCTGTTCTGGATGCATTGTACTGTTGAAGAAAAGTCAGATTAATTCTCCACGAGGCTCTTGACCTCTTGGAATCCTCCTCACGTTGGAACAAGTCTGGTCAAGATTTAATCGGAGTTGAGTCTACAGACAACTGAAATTAGATTCAGTTTTACTGTCAAACTTTTATTGCTCTTGTTTCCTTCTCGAGGATCAGCTGACCCTGTCTGGTGCTTAACCTTTAAAACCTGAACCATTTCCACAGACACGTGCAACTGGGATTTATTGAGTGCGGGTTCCCAGCAGCATCACACTCATGTGCTTTACTCTGTATGAGATCTCTGATCAGACTTGGAGTTGTTGAAGTTTCACTACGAACTCTGCTACATTTCTTATCAGCTAACAGCAGATGTTTCTGAGCTGTCACGGTAAACTCACCCACCCCCCAACCCACTGATGACAGATTCTTTATGTCTCACTTACTCATATATGTGATCTTAATTTGACCATAAAAGTTGTTGTAAATGTACGCTGCTCCTACATGGAGCAGTTTGGCTGGGTCTCAGCATGTGAAATATCCTGGTGAAACCCAGACGAGGCAGGGGAACAATAACTCATCATGCATAATTCATGTTGGTCCTGACTTTTAACATGCTGCTAAAATCTTGACATGTGGCCCACTCAGCACTTGATCCTACAGCATCAATTCTTACCAGTTTTTTTTTTTCATGAGCTGCGTGTGGTTTAGGTGTTTATGTATAATCCAGCTCTTGAATTGTAACCTACTGACATAACACTGGAACTCTTCAGCTCATATTGCATGAATAAATGACTCGTCTTTGAGCTTTTATTTCTCTTTTTCCTTGACATCAAGATCAACGTTGCTTTGTTTCAGCATCTCGCCTGTTAGCGATTAACTAGACCAACCAAGGGCACCCACTTCATTCCATTATTCAACAGCATTTATCTGAATGCATGGTGAATTTATGTCTCAATGCATTTTAATGCTCTTCTTTTTAGCCAGTGTAGCAGTGTCAGCCTGTGCTGTCATTACATCTCAGTGTGAATGCAAATATCTTGTTTATTAGGCTGCTTTTCTTCAACCAGGAGGAGCCCACTCATGTGTGGGTGTTCTGCCTGAATACAGAGTCATAAAGAAGTTGTTCCACTCTCACTTTCCTCGCCTTGTGAGTAACTAGACAATATAGTCTGAGCTGATCATAAGTGGGTGGATGGAGTGGGGGTGGGCACAGAAAATAAAAGTCTCCAGGTTTCTGAACCATGAAAATGATTCCATGTGCTCCATGTTAACGCTGTCTGTTTCACATGTAAGGTGCATGTTTCACAGTCATGTGAATGTTGGGACACGTGTGCGGGGACTGTAGGAGACGACTTTATCTGGCTGCTTCGTGCTCCTCGTTCACTGACAGTCTCTCTACTGGTAGAGCAGAGCATCCACCTCAGAACTGCCTCAAAAAGAAGAGAATATAATTTATTCCAGCCTCAGCAGTGTGCTCTTTTTATTCTGATATTTGGAAGCAAAAATTAATGCAGCCTCTTACAATAAAACCATGTATTATTTGTTGCAACATAAAGAGAATCCCTCTTAAGATTGAAAACTTTTAGATGGAATAAACATCTTATTTCCTAGTGGTAGAAAAAAAAATCAGTGGTTGTGTTTTATTTAGAACAGATAAACAGATACAGATAAGTGTGTGTGTATGGGGGGGGGGGGATCTATCACCCCAAATCTTTCTCATATTATGCAAGTTGTTTTGTTAGTTTATCATGATGCTGTATCATTTCTGTAAGATATTTCTCTAAAATGAACATAATAGCTGTCTCGTGTTTGCTGTACATTTCACCAGGTAGACTTTGTTTCAAATAAATGTGAAAAAAGTCCACCCAAACCAGTCTTATCTAAATCAAACTGGATGTTAAACTACAACAAAAGGATTTTTTTTGCGTGCACACATTTTTGTGCTGCAGTTAGTAATCAACAGGTGGTTACAAAAATAATACCAGAGTGAAGAAAATTATGGTTATACATTAAAAATAAGTGAAAGGAGAGAGGAAACAATTAACATTTTTTTATCATGTTTGTTAGAACCAGGTTTTAAAACCTGCTTGCCTCATGTCTAGAGACAGAGCGGACACCACTTTATTTGATACACCTGATCAATTACAGCAGGTCACACAAGATGCCAAGCCTGGAACAGGAAACTGAGCCTACAGTCCACACAGGATCATCAACACTGGACAATGAGAGAATGGACAAACATTGGCTGGTCTGATGAGTCCCAGTCAGAGGACTCCCGTGGTCCCCATAGACTCCAGTGATCTCCATGGACTATAGTGGTCCCCATAGACTCCAGGGTATCACTTTACATTAAGGCTCCCCTTATAGATGGCTTATAAATAGTTTATAGATAGGTTATTAATTCATCTGTTAACTCTTTTGAAACAAGTGTTTATTAAGCATTAATTAAGGACAAGAAAGAGATAAAACGGTCTGGTTTCTTGTCAAATAGTGATTCAAATCTGTTCATTTAAATATTACATCTAAAGTGCTATATTAAACATTTCCTTCTAGGTTACCTTGTAAGCACAATAATGTATTGGAAACATGTTTAACATATAATACTGTACAGTATTACTGCATTATACATATCCACAATTATCAAAGGGAGCCTTTTTATTATTATTATGTGTAAGGCAATACACTATTTATTAATGACTAATAAACATGTATAAATGCCATAAGGAAGCCTAATTGTGAAGTGCAAAACAGTACACTATTTTTAAGGCTCCCTTATGACATACAGTATACAGTATGCATGTTTATTAGTAAATAGTGTATTGTTTTACACTTTACAATAAGGCTCCCTTTGATAATTGTGGATATGTATAATGCAATAATACAGTACAAAAAATATGTGTTTCCAAATCATTATTGTCTGAAATGTTTAATATAGCACCTTTAAAAGTAACATGAACAGATTTGGTTCACTATTTGGGAAGAAACTGGACAGTTTTGGCTCTTTTTTATCCTAAATTAATGCTTAATAAATACTTATTAATACTTTCTAAAATGTTAACAGATTAATTAATAACCTATCTATAAACTAGTTATAAGCCATCTATAAGGAGAGCCTTGTTGTAAAGTGGTACTCCAAAAAGTAAAGTACTCCAGTGATCTCCATCCAGTGAGCCTATAGGCTCTATCCCCACAGTTGCCAGATCTTAATCCAACTGAACATCTTTAAGATGTGGTGCAGAGGTGTCAAACTCAGGTCCTAAAGGGTCTTCATCTTGCAGGTTTTTCTTTATTTTCAGGTTTTCCTTTATTTCCAAAAATACAAATTTGATTAACAGGGACATTGTTCTTTATGTGAACGAGGCACAGAGAGAAACCAGAAAATGTTTTTCCTGTTAAAAAACAGTCTGTGTGAAATACAAAGTACTTTTGTTTGAAGCCGGTTATCAAATCAAATTTCTTCAAATAGCACAAACAACAACCATCTCTTGTCAAAGAGATACACATAAAGTAAGAAACAGTAAAAAGATAACACTGAACATAATAAAACCAAAACCAAATCAATTAAAATATAATTAGAAGTATAATAAAAACATTTAAATGATGTGTGTCTAGAATAAAAGGACAGCTAAAGAAATATTTTAGGCATTTATTGCAAAACTGTCTGAAATGTTCTCAAATGTGCTAAAAGAAAGTAAACAAACATGGTGTGGATATAGTGTTTAAAACATTTAGTTTTAGGCTATACAAAAGGTTGCAATAGGATCCAGTTGGAGGATTAAACAAGTGTCAAAACACTGCACAGGAAGAATAAACACAATGATGTGCACCTATTTTACATGGAAATGTTTTTATTTTATGTTTATTTAAATTTGATTTGATTTTTGTTGTTGTTATGGTTTGTTTTCAGTGGCTGTTGTTTTATGTGTATTATTAGAATAAATTTGATTTGATAACAGGCTTCAAGCACAGTTATATTACATTTTATGCAGACTTGTTTTTCTATAGAAATAAATTTTATAGTTAGTGTTAACATCAGAGGAGCCAGGTACCAGCGAGTTGACAAATAATGCTTGAGACTGGAAGACCAGACACACAAACCTGTTCACTGCCTGGATTGACAGGAACACTATAACTCCATGTATAGATATAGGAGTGTTTGAAACTGTACAACATCAACAGGAATGTGGAAGGCGACTCTATAGACCAACTCAAAGTCAAGTGCACAAGTCAGCATCAAATGTAGCATTTACTAAGGTGATGCCCCTTTTTCTGTCCTGCATAGACCCGACAGATCGTTGCAACGAGCAGCTTTGGATATTAGCTTCAAAGTGGAACCATCATCAGTCACCTCCTCTGGATGACATCAAACTGTATGACAAGCAATGAGTGAGACATGGACTCACAAATCCACCTGGAAAGAATATATCATGTCCTGAACAGATGAAAAATAAAAACAAAATCCAAGCCATTTACATGTATACACATCCAGTCAACAGACACCCAACTGCTATAATATCCTGTCTGGAGGAGAAAACACAAGCCACACATATCAAGACATGAAAGCTTCTCACAGTGCATGGAGGGGGAGGGTATTCCAAGTCCAGCACCCTGAGACAGTACATTAAGGGGGGCAAAGGAATAATGAAGGTCAGAACCACTCTACAGGATGAAACAATCATGGAATACATCAGAAAAAAAACACAAAATGATGAACTGCTAAGAACATGTCTCAGGAAACAGAAACCCAGTAGAGACAAAGAGGAACAAGAGGAAAGATAAACTCTTACATGAGAAGTGTCTGGAATAATCTACAGGAACATCTGTGATGGGTCTGGACTGGAGGTCCCAGAGTCAAAGTGGGAGACACCACAAAGGATGGTGGACAACAGCTAAGATACTGGGACTTCCAGACTGACACATAGGTGATGGCTAACCGACTGAAAGAAGGAGCAGCTGGAGAAATACCAACAGCTGAAAGAGGAAACAGAATTTGTGGAGAGTGAAGATGTCAGTGGTGTCAGTGATCATCAAAGCCCTCAGAGTTGTGATCTCCAACCTTGAAAAGGAGCTTCCAGAACAGCCTCAGATCTCAGTCCAGAAGAACTCAGTTATAGAACTGAGTTCTATAACTGAGCAGATAAGATACTGAACAGAACCCTCAAGCATGTATCTGTATGTAATAAAAAATAATGAGTGTTTTTTCATAAATTTGGTTTCACTCACCGTTTGCCTTTTTATCTAATATATTAAGTCCCATACATCCTGCTTGCTGGATAACAACATGAAGTGCAAAGAACACATTTTTAAAACTAATAAAACAATATGCTGATATCATCTCATACTTCATTGTATAATCTTATTTTGAGCCGTTGCTATGGTCCATCACAGTTTTTAGGTGGGTGGATCGTGTCAGAGGAACATTTACTGCAGTGTGTGGAGCCAAGCTTTCAGAATGGAATGTAGCGTTCATTTAAATGCTTCATGTTTAATTCAGAGGTTTAAACCTGATGTGAGCAACGAGTGTGAACAATGATGAGCAAACAGGAGAGAAGCAAACAGATTCAAAATGAAACAATGATCAACAAGATAGAACTCGACGCCAGCCATCGCTGATGTCCCCCGTCATGGACGGACAGATGAACAGACGGAGAGCATTGTCCCCACCTTGGCGACGGGGGACAAAAAGTATACGTGGTGTTTTAAATCTCATCATTTATTGAGTTTATTTTAAATTAGCTGCAGATACAGTGGAGAGTTTAAGTGTGTTCATGGTGAATCATATGGACTGCTGATGCAGAACTTCTCAGGACCAATGACATGGCAGTGTTTTGTGTCAAAAACAATTGTCAACACTGTAATCATTTTTACTGGTTTTTTTGTTTGTTTTTTACATCTGTCCCACATTATTCTGATCCTGTCACCAATAAACTTTGATCATGTGCTATGGTTAGAAACTAGGAGAAAATTTAAAGCATTTGGGAGAATTTATTTTGGACAAACATTTGTATTTTTCTTTTTTTGTCTTTTAATATGTTGTTCATGTAGAAATTCTCACAACCCAGTGGCCCAGCACATGCATTTTAATGTTTTTCTTAAACCACTTGAATACAATGTTTTATTAAAAACATTAAAACTGTTTAACAAAAAACCCAGAGTAGTATAAACAGGGTCATATTCAAATATGATGAAATCTTGACTTTTTAAAACCAAATGGCTCCACTTTGACATTTTTATTTAACAGAAGTTGAATAGAACAGGATCAGCGATTTTTTTCAGCTGCATATTTTCAACAACTTTCACAGCTCTGAAGCACTTTAACCTTAGGTTACAGTTCTCAGCTACCCTGCTGTAAACCCACTGCCTCAGCACTATTTCCTCTTATGTAATTACCATAATGGCCACTGGGAAGCTGGATCAAAAACATGTAATGAGCACCTTCTTATCACGGCTGTGGAAGTTCCACTCACATCTAGCCTGGCCTCATTAGCAGATTGATCCACAGCAAGAATAATATGTATTGACCAATCAGCAGAGGCATTGTGACAAAGTTCCAGCATTTGTTGGTGATGATCATAAAGATCTGGTCCCTGTTGGATTCTATTGATCTAGCTGTACAAACACAGTCTACTTCCTAACGTGCTGCACATGTTTTTCAAGACAGTCGCCACATTTGTTCACCTGTTTTAATGAAACAAGGCTCATTCAGAAGCAGGTTGTTCTGAAAAGCAGAAGGTGAAGTCAAATGGTGGTACAGTCTTATGGAATCTTCTATAGATGCTGTAATGTGCATTATCTTATCTGATTTTCACAAAGGTTTTTTGAACATAATGATTAGCAAAGACTAGATTTATTAGAGCATCTGTTTTCCAATTATCAACATTAATAAAATGGATAAAGTGTCTCCACTCTCCCTGTTACTCAGAATTATAACTAAAGTACTAGGGTTCTTTTGGAGCAGCCATGTTTTATTTTTGGATCCAGAATGTGTGTGGAAGACATGGAGCTGTGCCTTCAGTACACTCAGTGCTGTCAGTCGACATGGGATGACCCCTACCTGACACTTTTCTTCCAGTAGACCCTCAAGAAAATTATAAATAGAATAAAATGAATATTTTAACATATATTTGAATTAACAAAGATAAATACTTAAAAAATTGTTGTGTATTTTTATTTACTAGCCATTTCTTTACATGGAGAAATGGGATTTATAGATAGTACTGCAGGGGTACTGCTAGGGGGCCCTCATCCTTCATGGCTTCAACTTAAGGTTTCCAGGCTTATCTCTAGTATTCTAATATCTCATGTATAGTTCAAACCCTTAGCTATGGTCATAAGAAACAGAGTTGATACATGAAGATGATCCTGGATCCAGGTAAAGTGAGTTTCACTCATGGGCAGGCCGGACTCAGTCTGAGAAGTATGGGAAGGAGATCCATTATTTAAGGGAAGCTGTGGAGTCAGATGGTGGTTTGGGGATCTGTTTATTGGGCCTTGATGGATGGATGGATGGATGGATGGATGGATGGATGGATGGATGGATGGATGAATGTTTTTCAGTTGAGGACTGTTCTGTCAGTACAAGTGTTACATTTTGTACTGTAGTGTGGAGTGCATTATCTGCATCAGAACAGTTTTGTTTGATAATTCTGGAGATTCTGAACACCTGGGTGGGGTTCTATTGTTTTGTTCACTTTTAAAGCATGACTGTAAAACAGATAACATACACATTAAACTGTGTTCACCACTGAATCCATTTCCATGCATGATTCTGTTCTGGTCATGACTCATGAGGTGTGCATGAATATTTTCTGTCTCTTATGGAAAGCTGGATGCTCTGAGTAATTTAATAATTTTCTACAGTTTTGTTGACTCTTCATATTTAAATCAGTGAACACAGTTTATTCAGCAGCAGATGTTCTAAAGTTACTCTGCATATTTTTACTCGTGATATAAAACCCATCAGATCTGTAGAACCTGTTCAAACAGTGGTTTCCAACCCTGGTCCTTAAGTCCCCCTATCCAGCATGTTTTACTTGTTTCCCTGCAGGTCTTCAGAAGATTGTTAATCACTCATTCATTCAAACCAGGTGTGTCAAATCAGGGAAACATTTAAAAATAACTGTTTTAAATGTTGACCAACACCTCAAGAGCTACTCTGAGCTTGATGAGACATTTTCAAAATATAATATTGACTTAGTTTTATGTTTTTAGTGTTGCCTCTGGAAGCCATTGACTCTTTGCCATTTATTTGTAAATAATAAATCAAAAAACATGTATTAAAGCAGTGATTCTCAACCCTAGTCCTCAAGGACTCCTTTCCTGCATGTTTAGATGTTTCCCTATTTGACACACCTGGTTTGAATAAATGAGTGATTAACAATCTTCTGAAGACCTGCTGAAGAGCAGGGAAACAAGTAAAACATGTTGGACAGGGGTACTTTAGGACCAGGGTTGGGAACCACTGTGTTAAAGGATAAACTGACTGCACTGTAGTCTTTATTCTTTATTCTGTATTATATCTTCTGATAGTACTTTTATACTTCTCTTCTGAAATATATTGATGAGCTTATGTATTGTCAAAAAATATCCAGCTTAGTCATCACTTTATCCATCGCCTCCTTGTTTAAATGAGACCGTGTCCTGATGCATCTCAATAATCCAGGTAGAAGAAACAAGTTGAGTACGTCCTCTGGACGAGTTAGGCTTTTGATCCTCTTTTGTATGTAAACAGTTTTGATTGTCATCATTAAAGCTGTTTGTCCACCATGTGGAGGCACTGCTTTTAAGGCTTTAAGTTTACCTGAAACTCCTCAGACTGAAGAAGTCTCTTGGAGGAGAGATGAAACGTTTTTTCAACAAAGAAGAAACTGTCCAGTGAACCTACTCAACTTTTTGTAGACAAGACTGTCCTTAGTATTTAAATATTTATAGGTTCTCTGATTCTTGTTTTTTTTTTGTGGAATAAGAAATATTTGTAGTTTTGGGACTGAAATGAGGTGATTAATTTGATAAATATTTTATTTAAACATAGGCTGTTAACAGTCAGTCTGAGGCCTGTATTTATCAAACACTGTTTTATGGGAACAATTCTAATTTAGTGCACCTGTTTTATTCAGAAAGTCCTGACAAAGTAAGATTTACCCCTCAGTCTCTCTGCACCAGTGCAGTTTGTCCACATTTAAATAAAGAAACATGTTGCATTTAAAGGAAAGCCACACCATATTTATCTAAATAACTGCCCTGCCAAAAACTGTGATTCTCCAAAAACAGCACAGTTTGCTTTATGCAGTTGGTGGATTGTTTCTTGAGAGCTGCTGGTAATTACATCTCAGAAAAACTAGAAGAAGGGGATTAATCTGCTGCACTACTGATTTCACAAAAAGACGGCAGGCATGTCAGGAAAAGTATAATTCATCCTTTTGTTTAATTATTGGCTGTCAAATATTGTTTCATCCATAAATAAATAGTAAAAATGGTGCAAAATGAACTTGTTGATGCTTTTACACTTAGAATAAACAAATTTATGAATATAGAACATTTCAACAGATGTAGTTTCACATTCTGAGGTTAAGAACAGAACCAAATACATTTTCTCACTAGGTTATTATAATAATGACTAATATAATTACTAATCACAATTTAATAACAGGATCAAGAAAGATCAGTGGACAAACAGAGTATAGCCTTGAAAAATGATCCTGGATTCCATGCTTGACCACACCCTGATCACTGACTTAAGATGCCCACCCAAAGAAGCAACACATAGAGGCAATCAATTTTGGGTGGGGGTGTTTCTGTGAGGATCCTATCTGTTCCAGGCATGTTCTTCTCTTTTTTTTCCTCTAGGTGGAGGAAGACCAAATAATCAGTCAACCAGTTTTAATTGACTGATATTTGCCACTTAAGAAACAGCAACTATCGGCCATGCCTGTTCAGACCTAATTAATTACCAAGTTAGACAACAAAGATGCAGCACCAGCTTGTACAACCACTGCATCCCACAAGCTACTGTTTTTACGCTAACATTTTTTCTATATATTATTTTGAAATTAAGTTCTTTTAAGGATTGTCATTCATCAAGAACATTTTCACCAAACCACTTACCTGCCTGACCCACTCTCCACCACTCCTGCAGACACAAGAAATCAAACGTTATTATTAAAGTTCCAATCATTATTGGAACATTCCCAAAACCATTTACCAACTCCCACATCACCTGCAACATTTTACCTGTAAATACTATTAAAAATTACAACTAAAGGAAGCACAGCTGGTTTCGATTCTGGATGTAATGTTTGTGTCTGAATATTAAGTCTATGTGTCAAGTGTTTGATTTCTATCTTAAAATCAAATTTCATAAAAGCTTTCTTAGAAAAATTGAGGATACATTTTTAAGAACACTTAAAAAAATTAAAGTGATTGGGCCTCATGCAAGAACATGTTCGTATTCTTATCCTAAATTTCTCTTACTTTTGTTCGTATGAAGGGTTCATAC
>JARVGW010225127.1:0-12279 GCA_031762495.1 Anablepsoides rubrolineatus | reverse complement strand
AGGTGACATAGATACTTTATTATGGTATAGAATTTAAATATATGCCTGAGAAACACATAATATTGGCCCTTTAAGAATTTGGGGATTGTAGTAAACTTCCACACTTTTGCAGGACACTGTTTGCACAGTAACACAAACAATGTGTGTGTTACCAGCCACTGTGCTGAGTGTAGACAGACCATTATACGCCCATGGTGCAGAAGCTGTGAATGTATAAACTGAGTAAACTCTTGGACTGACTCCTTCTGATCAGGTAATGTGATATATTCAGCAGCCTTCAGCATGATTTACACAGTGTGTCTATGATCAGCACACATTCATTAACGCAGAAACATCAATGTTTGGTTGCAACAAACTAAATACAAGACATCAGACAAAAGTGTAGAGGTTTAATATTATCTAATGAAGTGTTCTTTCACATCTGTGGCATTTTTTGACAGAGTTGTTTTATAACTTTTATTGTGAGAGTAATGCCTGCAAGAGTTGGGTTTTTTTACATTTAGTTTCTGAGTGAGCACACATCCTAAACTTACTGTTAAAAATAGGTCCAAGATGTAAGACGATACAGAGAAGATGGTGTACATAAAGAGGGAGAAACAGATGTGAAAAGCAGGAGAAAAGTAAAGAGGAGACATTGGCACAGACTGAGGGGTTGATTACTACATATGTTTTTGCAGATGTGTGTATGTATAGACAGTATATAGTGAGACAGAGTGAGAGGAGAGAGGAAAATCATCTGAGGACTAGGAAGGTAATGAGATGATGACAGATGAACAGTTTTCGTTTCTGACACCGTTTCGGTTCACTTGAGTTATTATATGTGGTTCTGCCCAGTTCAGCTGATGTAGTTCAGTCATTGGCTGCACTCCTTATTGGGCCCAGAACTCTCTGTCTGTCTCTGCAGCTCAGACAGCCTATGATGTATTTTTAATCAGTTTTTTTCCTTCCATAACTCAGTTCTGCTGCATATTCACCCAGACTCAGTCTGGATCTGTGTGGCTGATTGCTCTGATGTGAGTTGGAACTGCAACTTTTACAGTTTATATCCAATTGCGACAGTTTTTTTTTTAAATATCTATTTCTGCAGATTTCATTTTTGATTGCCTGTCCTGAAAGTATCCACTTTCTAACTGTGGCAGAGTGGTTAGGGGAGTCGTCCTGGAACCGGAAGGTCGCCGGTTCTATTCTTCGTCCGGCCGTTTCAGTCGTTGTGTCCTTGGGCAAGACACTTCACCCACCTTGCCTACTGATGGTGGTCAGAGGGGCCGGTGGTGCAATATGGCAGCCCCGCCTCTGTCAATCTGCCTCAGGGCAGCTGTGGCTACATTGTAGCTTACTATCATCAGTGTTTGAATGTGTGTTTAAAGGAATGATGCATGAAAAATTGTAAAGCGTCTTTGAGGGTCTCGAAAAGCGCTATATAAGACTAATTATTATTATTCATTATACTTATTATTATACTTATTATTATTATTATTATTATTATTATTATTGTACAGAACACAATGAAATTACATTTCAGAACACCCATTCAGTAGAAGACAGAACATAACAAACATAGGAGAACAGGTGCTCTGGGTCATGTACATGTACGACCCCTGTACAGAACAAGGATCATCTTCATGAAGACATCATGAGGAGGCGCTACCCTTAAAAGAAAATCTAAAAACCACACAAGGAAAGATGAGGGGGGAAAAAAACCAAAACATCATATTATGTCTGCAAAGTGACACACAATGGTGTTTATCAAAAAAAACCTCTGCGTAGAGCACATTTATTAGCCAGGAGGAGTAAGTGAGTTTAGGGGGGGGTGTAAGGAATCACTCTACTCCTCTTATAACAAGGTTATAAGGAAAGTATTTTAGCAAGGATCTTTGGTAGCACTTTATAATAACTATACCTTATTTAGCCTTATTTAATCATTAATAAAGAGTTATTTAATCTTGAAAACATCATTAATTAAGGATGATTCAGACTTAATAAGCTATGAATTAACACATGTATTAATGCTTTACCCATAAAGGCTAGTTACTTCTAAAACCAACATACTCATTGTTTACTCATGCTTAATAACTCATGAGTTAACTATTCTATATACTGTGTATATATATGCAAATGCTCATGTAAACATACTTTCACACCATGTGTTAGACATGTATTATTGGTTAGAGACTGTTTGAACTGACTATCTACTAACCCTGCAGTGCATCAGTAATTAAGGCAGGTGTTAGTAGTTAAGTCTTTTTGTGAACCATTCTAAA
This sequence comes from Anablepsoides rubrolineatus, assembly GCA_031762495.1. NCBI lineage: Eukaryota > Metazoa > Chordata > Actinopteri > Cyprinodontiformes > Rivulidae > Anablepsoides > Anablepsoides rubrolineatus. Next base: position 10,018 of record JARVGW010225127.1, on the reverse strand, counting down.
GTGAAGCCTATTTATATTTATTTACCATACTTACACCTTGTGTTAGACGTGTATTATTGGTTAGAGACTGTTTGAACTGACTATCTACTAACCCTGCAGTACATCAGTAATTAAGGCAGGTGTTAGTAGTTAAGTCTTTTTGTGAACCATTCTAAAGTGAAGCCTATTTATGTTTAATTAAGTATTAGTCACCAGTTACTTACCAGCTTGTACTTTTCTCTCCTCTGATATAGAAAGACTGCATTTCTACTTAACAACATTGCTGTTTCACCCAATCACTATATAAAGGGCTGTAGTGCAGACAGTTTTCACTCATGGTTCCGACTTTATCTTTAAATTATTTAAAGATTAAACACGATAATACAAGTAACTACAGGATATGTTTAGATTATATTTAAACACACATGTAGATTTCTAAACTTTAAAAGACCCAAAATACTTATATTTTATCAATTTATGAAATTTCCCATGAGGCTTTGCTGTCTTAGCATACGTTTAACTTCCTGGTTAGAGCAAAGCCTCAAGTTTATCTCTGGGCGGTGTCTTTGCTTTGGATGAAGCTATTATTTTACAGTTATATGAAAAGGTTTGGGCACCCCTATTAATCTTAAACATTTTTATTTAGAAATATTTGGGTGTTTGCAACAGCTATTTCAGTTTGATATATCTAATAACTGATGGACACAGTAATAATTCAGGATTGAAATGAGGTTTATTGTATTAACAGAAAATGAGCAATATGCATTAAACCAAAAATAGACAGGTGCAAAAGTATGGGCACTTCAACAGAAAAGTGACATTAATATTTAGTAGATCCTCCTTTTGCAAAAATAACAGCTTCTATTCGCTTCCTGTAGCTTTTAATGAGTTCCTGGATCCTGGATGAAGGTATTTTTGACCATTCCTCTTTACAAAACATTTCTGGTTCAGTTAAATTTAATGGTCGCCGAGCATGGACAGCCCGCTTAAAATCATCCCACAGATGTTCAATGATATTCAGGTCTGGGGACTGGGATGGCCATTCCAGAACATTGTAATTGTTCCTCTGCATGAATGCCTGTGTAGATTTGGAGCTGTGTTTTGGATCATTGTCTTGCTGAAATATCCATCCCTGGCATAACTTCAACTTCGTCACTGATTCTTGAATATTACTCTCAGGAATCTGCTGATACTGAGTGGAATCCATGCGACCCTCAACTTTAACAAGATTTCCAGTGCCGGTGTTTCGACATTCTGTGCTACCTATCACTCCGTCCTACCTTGTGGCAATGCGCATGCGCAGATCGATATTACGTCACAGGTTGCTTACTCAGCAGATTACATGTCGGTGTGCGCTACCTGTAGTTTCATTTGGTTTCATTTCTTCGAAGGTAAGTTTTATTTAATTAAGCAGCTATGCTCCTCAAACACCTTATATATATTAGCATAAATGGCTCTTATTGTGCTGTTTCCAATATTGTTACCTGTAAACAAGAAATTAGTCGTTAGTCCTTTTTTTAGTGTAGCATCACTAATAACAAATAAGCACGTTGCAAATGACATGGGTGAAAGCAGTATAGCTTAGTATAACTAAGCTGCTATATTACTTTATGTATTAAGTTCATGATAGATGGCTTGTGAACATATAGTTGATTTCTGTAATGTTGTCATTATACTGTAAACAAATGATTATATGAACCAATTTTTACATGTGCACAAACACATGCGTGCACAGAAATTATGATGCTGAACACACACGCTGCTAATCTTTTTCATTTGGCTTTTTTTGTACCGAGCAAGATGTAATCACTGTTCCTCTCTCCTGCTGGTAATAAGTCACCCGCAGAGAAGATGGCACCCCCACCCCACTATCGTCTGCCTTGCTTTCCATGATCTCTCTCCCTTTTGGTTCGTCACACACTGCAGCTCATCTGCCATCCAGACCAGCCCTCAAGTGTGAAAACACTGTGTTGTGGTCAAACACTGCAGCCTTTCAGGCAGCTGAAACTGGTTTTTGATGACAATTTCTGAATTCAAGCTAAAACATGTAAAGTTTCAAGCTTTTAAAATGTACTGTAAAGGAACATTTTTGTAAGTTAAACTCCCACACAAACCTCTGCCCAGACAAGTAAGGATAGTACATGGTAAATGGACTGTACTTGTATAGCGCTTTTCTACCCAACCAGGGCACTCAAAGTGCTTCACACTCCAATCTGTCCTCATTTACCCATTCACACAGCACTCTACCAGATCTCCTACAAAGCTAACAGTACAATCAACTATGGAGACTAATCAGTGCTAATCTCATTCATACACTGATGGGACACACATCAAAGGCATTAGGGTTAAGTGTCTTGCCCAAGGACACAACAACTGAGACAGCTGGATGGGGAATCGAACCGGCGACCTTCCGGTTCCAGAACAACTGCTCTAAACACTCTGCCACAGCCTCCCCAAACTAAGGATATTTTGCACTTTTGCACTGATATGAGTGAAACAGTTCCTATGGACTAGACCAGTGATTCCCAACCAGGGGTACGCGAGCATATTACAAGGGGTACGTAGAAAATGTCCTAGGTGTGTAAAAAATAACTTAATAAAATTAGGACTGGGTTTACGTCGGGCCATATGATTTTTTCAAATCCGGAAAATGCAAACGGAATTATGAAATTAACACAAAATGGATTTCCAGTATAAAATGTGGAATCTCACGGAATTTGTTCATTTGGGGTATTTGATGTATTTTGGACACTGCTGCTTCCTTCACCTGCCATTACCTGGTTTATTTATTTAATTACTTATTCACTTTCAAGGCAACATATTCATCTTCATTTAATTTGAGTTGAAAATAACAAAATGTCTGAGAATTAAACGTTCTAGGGAGTTAAATAAATAATTTTCCTTTAATAATCAGCTGTTGTACATTATAGTTTTGGAGAATCATCATTACGTTTTACAGAGACGGTTCTAGTGGTATGACAAAATGGCTCAGGGGGTACACAAGTCTAAAAAGATTGGGAACCACTGGACTAGACTGGGGCTGCACGGTATATGTGGTAGACGGTAGAAACGGTATGAAGTTGGCCTACGGTAGAAATTTACCCTCCACCGTCCTATCATCAATTACGTCATCGCACCTGTGTAAGCATGGCTGTGAGTGCAGAGACAACTGAGCAGGAGTTTGAAATATAAGGAAGAAATTATAGCGTTTTAAAACCTATAGAGAGAATAAATCCTCAAAATTCCCCCTCCCGCTGTAGAAAAGTTACGTCGGGATCACCCCCTCCTCCTTTTCCTCTCCCGCTGCACGTCATGTAGAGCAAACCTTTAACAACTGTAGTTTTTTACATCCACGTTGTCGGAGAAAAATCAGGTTTTTTATGTATTGTTATCCACAGAGATGATTAAAAAAGATGTGGATGTTTGTTCAGTCATAAATCCATCTTGCTAATGTAAAGTCGGCTCGGAGTCGGCTTCTGCCCTGATAATGATGAAGATGAGCGCACAGCAGTGGGTCAGTTCAACAGGCATAAAGCTCATTGTATGGCAGGCATATATTAAAGCAAAAATGCTGGGTTTGATTAAGATTACAGTTTTCTGCAAAAAAAAAAGCTCTAAAAATTACATTATCTTTATCTTTTTCTACCGCGATTTATACCGTTACCGTGATAGATGTTTTGCCTATTTAATCATCACAGTATTTGCAAAAGGACAGAAATACAGTATAAGGTCTGGACTTGCCAACTACAATTTGGTGGTCTTCATTCTCCTCAGACTCTGGCTCCAACATGTAAGGCTGGATGAACAAGTCCTTTCTTGTTGACATATTTTAATTAATTTGGAAATATAAAGTTTCTGTGCTGCTATATAGTTGGAAATCCCTCTAGTAAACTAGAATGAACTGCTTTAGAAGCTAGAAAGGGGCCCCTCGTTTGGATCTAAAGAGAGTAGGGCCACACTTAACAATTATTTTGATAGTTGACTAATTTTTTTTCAAATAGTCAATTAGTTGATTAGTCATTGTTATTTCTGTCACAAGGTCCATCTATGCTTCCTGTGGGCACACCTCCTGGTTCTAGCTCCAGTGCACATCATATCTCATCTCACCTGCTCACACCTGAGAGTGTCATCCTGTTATCCAGTATTTCTACCTTAACATAAGTTCTCATAGCAAATTAAAATAATGATCCATAAAACTTAATTATTATTATTATTACTAAAATTCAGCAATCAGATGCTACTTAACACATTAGCTAACTTTAGCATAACTGATAACTCTGCTTCCAAAAAAGACTTTTTCTGAAGGCAAACTAACAAAACCTCTAGACAGTTGGCTACAGCATATTGTGATCAGTCACTGAAAATAAAATTTAAAAGGTATCAACCTGATGAACAAGCTAACTTTTTGAAGCTTACCTACCTGCAGAGGATAATTACGGCTGCAGCGTGTTAGAGGTTCATGTGATTATGTTTTCACTGCCGCTGTGCAAGAATGGGATGATCAAGTCTGCATTTTACTTTCTTTGGTTGATTTTTGGTATAATGTAGCCGACTTATGACAGTTTGAACCTTGTTCCTTTGGGCTCTTTGATGTGACCATCTTTCTGTTCCGGCATAATTATCTCTAATATATAAATATCTCTAGCTAAATAACATTCAATTATGAAATTCCATGTCGACCATTTCTTATAATCAACATTTATTGATTATTTGCACAGATGATTTTCATATAATCAAAGCATTATTTAAAAAAATCTAACCACAGAAGAAGACGAATCAAGAGACATCATCAAAATGAGTTGAGACACACCTCAGAAAAGGGGTGGCAGAGGGGCTTGTGGAGTTACAGTAAGGACAAATTCATACTAAAGTATTGCAGTTCCACTTTATATAGACCCCAACTAAAGGATTTGAATGTGGAAAAAAGATTTAAAACCGTGATATGTCTAATTTAAGGAAGTTTTCATTCAAATTCATGAGCAACTCATGATTCATGAGATATTGTGCTAACAGAACGACATTGAAACACAAACAGGTCTGTGGGGAGTGATAGATCAGTTTGTTTTGGGTTGAATCTGTTAAGAAGCAGGAATTATAACTTGATCACCGTCCATCCTTCTCATTGTGTTTTTTAGTTTTGAGAGTCAGACAGGTTGAATACACATCTCCAGAGAGAGACTGTCCTGCAAAGCAGGCTGTGGGGATCTTATCCAAACCATCTCAGAAACACACAGCAGCTTTGTGTTGTAGTAGTTCTCCATGTCTGCCTTGACTCTTCAAGCCGAGATCAGGAGTGACTGAGGTGGAGAAGATAAGATTTGTTTCAGTGTTCGCTTAAAATTTAACATCACCAAGCTGCAGTTGTTAGTCTCTATTTGTTTGTTTTTGTTTGTTTTCCTCTGATCCTACTCTCTGCTCGGAGGAGTCACCGGCTGTGGACCTGATTTGTGTTTGTGGGTTGTGTTTGCCGTGCGAGTCCTCGCTCTGCTCACTTCCAAAACTGCTGAGTGCAGCACTGTGGCGCTCGCCTAAGGTGGAAACATATGGCCTCTCTGAGTGGAACCAGCAGTAATGTAAAAACCATCCTGTTCTTCTGCTTCACAGCAGCTGAAATACATTGGTTATGGTGTCTGTGTGTGTGTGTGTGAGAGTATTACAAAGTTATTCTTAAACTATCTTTATGAGGGTTGTGTACTTCTCTTGTCTTTTTCTCAGACCTTATGGCCAAAACAAAGAACAACCCGTGTTTTGAAACCTGACTTGATCCAGGTTAGGACCCAATCCTGAGCCAGGTTTCGTGTTTGTAGCACCTGGAGAGTGATGTGAATGGAAAACTTTGTTCTGGCAGCTCCTCTGGAAATTGCTGCTAATTTGCTGTGTTTCTGGTACAGTAAAGAAGCACATCTGTGCATCTGATTTACAGCTGTTAACAGATACAAAAAAAGACTGAGCCTGGTTTCTTTTTTGTTTCACAGCAAGTTTCTGAGCTGAAAAAAGTGCACCCTGAGACCTGGCATGTATGGGTCTGCTGCAGTTTTTATCTTTTATGCCATGTCTCTGTTTTCCCTGTTTAAGTGGTAAATTATTCATCATGTAAAAATGTTTACAGAGAACAATTGCAGGAAAATGTGAATGTGGATCTTCCTGCATCAATCATTTGTATCACGTTCAGATCTCTAGTAGCATAAATGCACTCACACAACTGCTTACAGAAAAGCTCATCTTCTTTTACATGAAAGATAATTATTTGAAGGCTCGATAAAGTAAATATCTACAGGAAATTTTTGTTGGTTTTGCTTCAGCATCTTTCGTTCTCCTCTCTGAGCAAGTTGTTTCTGCAGAGGCAGAAACAATTTGGGAGGCTACAGAAGCACTGAATCTCTAGGTTTTATATATACTCAACATGACATAAAGAAAAAAAAACATTAAAATGTCTTTTCTCCTTTACGCAGGGCATATAAAACCATAGAGGACAATGACCTGAAGTTTCCTCTGATCTATGGCGAGGGGAAGAAGGTAAGAACTGCTTTGCAGCTGCTCGCTGACAGAGTTACTTCTGTGACCTCGAGACTCGCCTGTAATCAAAGCTCCTATATTTCAGCCCCCCTCCTAACACTGTATCGGCATTTCTGGGCCTTTTTTGTTCTCCTCTACAAGAATTCACATCCTATGCTTCACCTAGCACATATATTATGCTGTGATGGTCAATATGGGTATTTATGTCCCTCAGCAGGTAAAATAAAGCACTAAAGATAGAATCTCACTGGGCTGTGACTGCTGGTGACGAGTTGGTGGACACCTGTAGTGTTCAGTGTTGTGAGAGTCGCAGAGGCTCACTGCCTTGTTGCTTGAATTTTAAACATGTTTAAAACAAGATTGTCTCTCAAAATAATCACTGAATCTGCACTTCATCTCAAACACCACTCAGTTTTTTGAGGGGCATCTCAGACCCCTTTCGAGGGCTCAGTTGAGACACTGGCACAGGAGCTGTCCTCTGGATACAAACACCAGAGAATGTCCAAGCTTAAAACTAATTTAATGATGAAGAATAATTATTTTTTAAATTGGCCTATATTCATTTCAAATGTGTACTCCAGTAGAGTAATATAACATAAACTTTGAGGCACCTGCCAAGCTGGCCTTAAAACTCACTGGTTACTTGGTAAAAAACTACTCAGATTTTAGCGAGCCCGCACTCAAAATCTTTTCCATTTTCATGCAATTTTGAGTTGCCAACTAGCCTGATCCAAACCAAATTTTTGTGAACAGGGTGTGCATCAATTATATAAATCACATTCAAACCCAGAAACACAACAAACCAAAAGAACCATAAGTTTACCTCATAGACTTCATAGACATGTAGAATTCTGTATTCATGCAGGGAGGCGGGTCAATTACACTGCTGTCAATCATTTTTATCTCAGCTGCTCCTCTGAGCAGCTGGCTAAGGCTGCAAAATACAAATTGTTCTAGCAAATCTTATAGTCAAAAAATCTTATAAATATAGTAAAAGTAAACTATAATAACTATAACTATATAAACTATAGTAAACTTGTGAAAGGAGACTGGGTAATTTTTGTGCATGTAGGAAACAGCATGGAAACACAGGCAGCTCTCCGAGAAGAAGTGCACCACGTCTAGACAGCATAGGTACACATTCCTACACTGACTGTCAGAAACAGTGTGGGTCTCTTTGTGACAAATTTATAAAATGAAACAATAGAAGTACCACATCTTCCTCTTACATCATCAACTGAAAAATCATCCAGTCTATCAGCGCTGCTGTCACTGTTTGCATGTGACGTATGCTGCAGAGGGAGGATTTTACCGGGACTTCTCTCCTGCAGTATCTCTTAGACTATAAATTGTCCATGAAAAAAGAATAGTCTACAATCACTTCAGCAAGATCTATTGTTTCGTCTTTGTTGACGTATAACCAGCCCTGTAAAGCCTTGCATCTTTAAAGCACTGACTCTGGTCCCAAAAACACACCATGGCAGCTCCTGTAAACCAGCTCCTGTTGGCTTCAAAAGCACACGACAGAAGTGGAGGGACGTTTAGTCTGGGATTATCTACAGCCTATGGTTTAACCCTAAACAGGTGACAAGAAACAACTTGGATAGATGATAGGAAAAAGCTCTTAAGCATTATTTCACTGAGACAAAAGAGTTGTGAAATCTTCTTGTTAAATCAGTTGCTGTTCTTATCTTCTTCTTGGTTTTTGAACAGACAGTTGAAAAACTAGCACATCATCACCTCCTGTAAAATAGTGGACAGTGTGGTATAAATACAAACATGTGCTCAGATCCCAAAAGCATGGTCACGCGAACGCAGAGAAGTGTGTTTGTAAGCTGGACTAGGACATGTATAAAACCTCCTTATTTTACAGTCCTGTCAGTATTTTGGCACAAAGAATAGAAGATGTCTCTGAGCTCATCATCCCTTTGTGATGGCTCATCTTATGGGTGATGTATTGCACGGGTCAGAGAGAATCATGACGGAGCTGAATATGTTGTCAGCGTGGCCTTCTCCTACGTTTGACTGATGACCAAGGCAGATGTCACCCTGCAGTGCTCCTGTCATTCTGCAGAGCCACATTCAGGTTCTCCCCCCTGCACCAATCTCTTCCCCCACGTCCGTTTGTGTCCTCTCCCTTTGAAGTGAGACCCGGAGATGGATGACCAGATAGAGTAAGAGGAGCTTTGTGTGAGTGAGAGAAACGTCAGAGCACTTCAAAGGCTGGCCCACCGCCCCGCTGGGCCCCACTGCTCCACGAATAATCCCAGGATGTTTCCCTCGGCTCTGCTGGAGGAGTTTCAGCCACCGCCTTGAAAGGCTGCAGCGCGGTGCTGCAAACTGATCTGAGCTCCGTCTAACCAGGTCTCACTTACCCTCTGATGCCCTTTTGCATTAGACTCAATTAACCCAGTTCCCCAGAAATGTGCCTGCATTCATTTTTAGATGTCTGTCCAGAAAGTGAAAAACAATATGACACCAAACACAGCTGAGTTTGATTAAACTTCACGCTTGGAAAATGATCGCAGTTTCAAAATTTGAAGGATTAAACAGTAAAAGCAAAAGGTTAATTTCACATCATTAGGAATTTGGTCTTATTTTCTTGATTTTAATCAAAATTTTCATTAAGTGAAGTGCAAAGATTTGAATAATAAAAAAGTCTTGCAAAAAAAAAAAACTCACTCAAAACCAGAATAATAAATGCTCTGAATATGTGAAAAAAATAAGCTCAATGATATTCACAAACTTTATCTTTTGAAGGTTTTTACATATTTACAATCATGAATACTATTTAAAGTAGAATTCTTAAAGTGATAGATCCACAGGTGATAAAGGATTGTGGACTTGTTTCCTAACTGTCTCTGAATGTTTCTTGGCTGAGAGTGATGCTGCCATTATCCCAGATCTCTGCAGTTTATCGTAAAAACAGTGGCCAAAGCTTTAAAAATAAGAGCCAATGTGTAGAAAAGTAGTTTCCACTGTCTGCCTTCTTAGAATCGAACTTTTAAATGTTTAAATGTGCTGTTGTTTTTTTAAAACCTGAAACCTGAAACATTGCTGAGTTTGTTACTGCTCTGTTGAACTCAGACGGAGGTTGGATTATGACAAACCTCTGATCCGTTGCAGGCTCGTGTGCTGGCAACCATCGGGGTCACTAGAGGCCTTGGAGATCACAATCTGAAAGTCCACGACTCCAACATTTACATTAAGCCTTTCCTGTCCTGCTGCCCAGAGGTAGGCTCCACGTGTAGTTTTATTATGCTGCTCTTATCTCTGTACATGTGTGGGTTTGTTTACGATGCTCTGAATTCCTCCAATGTTCCAAATGCTCCTTATGTGCAACAAAGTCTGATGATGGTTTGAGAAATGTGACTATAAATAAAGGAAAGCTTGTATGTGGTTGGGTCAGTTTAGTGACGTGTTTTACACTCAGTTACATACTCTACATCAGGGGTCCCCAAACTTTTTCCTGTGAGGGCCACATACCCTTTCCCTTCTCTGATGGGGGGCCGGGGTCAGTTTG
>JARVGW010225119.1:0-12284 GCA_031762495.1 Anablepsoides rubrolineatus | reverse complement strand
TATCACATAAATCCAGAGTATCAGATAAACACAAAGTATCAGATAAATCCAGAGTATCACATAAATCCAGAGTATCAGATAAACACAAAGTATCAGATAAATCCAGAGTATCAGATAAATCCAGAGTATCACATAAATCCAGAGTATCACATAAATCCAGAGTATCAGAGTGTTCAGCAGAAAAAATAACTAAAGTTGAGGAATGAGTTGAATTCTGTTGTCTTCAGAGCTGAATGCTTTTTGACTTCTTGCATCAGAACATTTCTTACCAACAAGCTCAGACGTCAGCAGATTGTAGTAAACTGTGAGGAGCTGTTGTCCCTCTGGTTTCTCTCTGCTGGTGAGAAGAATGTGGTGTGGGCGTTGGCTCTCAGTAACACACAAACACCTCAGTCTGATGACAACATCAGCCATTCTTTCTGTGGACAATCTCACTGCTGGAACTGGACCACAACTTACACTGAAATTCCAACAGTTCTGTGCTAGTAGCTGACAGTTGTTGGACATCTGGGATTAGTTCATGACAAACATCTGGTAGATGTTTCAACACTGTATTAAATACTGTCACATTTATGCTACAGAACAGACGAGTAAAGAGATGTCCTCTGTCAGCATCCACTGAGGATGACGAGGAGACAGAGGAAGATGAATGTGGGGAACAGAAAGAGGGGACAGTTGAGACGAGGACTTTCCTCACTTGCTCATCTCTGGGAATGTGCGATCGATGGTAATCTGATTGGTGAAGCTTTTTCCACAGCAGTGAATGAGGACAGGAGTGAGGTGCTGTCACTTTAACTCAATAAGGAGACCTAACAGAGACAGAGGGAGCAGCAGGATGTCTCAGCTGCTCCAACAACTCCATCAGTTTAAAGGTGAGCCAGGATAGTTCATTAAAAAGCAGTGAGATGATGCTGAGGGGGCGGAGCTACAGCATGATGACACACACTGGTCTAATTCTCTAGACTGGACTGTCTGCAGGACTGTCTGCTGGACTGTCTGCTGGACTGCCTGCTGGACTGTCTGCTGGGCTGCCTGCTGGACTGTCTGCAGGGCTGCCTGCTGGACTGTCTGCAGGGCTGCCTGCTGGACTGTCTGCTGGACTGCCTGCTGGGCTGCCTGCTGGACTGACTGCTGGACTGACTGCTGGACTGCCTGCAGGGCTGTCTGCTGGACTGCCTGCAGGGCTGCCTGCTGGACTGTCTGCTGGACTGCCTGCAGGACTGCCTGCAGGGCTGTCTGCTGGACTGCCTGCAGGGCTGCCTGCTGGACTGTCTGCAGGACTGCCTGCAGGACTGTCTGCTGGACTCCCTGCTGGACTCCCTGCTGGACTGTCTGCTGGACTGTCTGCAGGGCTGCCTGCTGGACTGTCTGCAGGACTGCCTGCAGGACTGCCTGCTGGACTGCCTGCAGGACTGCCTGCAGGACTGTCTGCAGGACTGCCTGCTGGACTGGGCTGCCTGCAGGACTGCCTGCTGGACTGGGCTGCCTGCAGGACTGCCTGCAGGACTGTCTGCTGGACTGTCTGCTGGACTGTCTGCTGGACTGCCTGCAGGACTGCCTGCAGGACTGTCTGCTGGACTGTCTGCAGGACTGCCTGCAGGGCTGTCTGCTGGACTGCCTGCTGGACTGCCTGCTGGTCTGAACTGTGTTTTCAGTCACAGCACCTGATGATGTCATTATTTCAGGTGGGGGGAGCTCATCCCTCCCCCCACCTCCTCTACCTAACAAAGCTTCAGGATGACAGGAGGCTCCTTCATTCTGCTCCGATTGGCTCACAGAGTTGTACCTGCAGCACCATCATTTGAGAAAACAAACTCAGGATGCTTTTAAAAGGCTGAAGCAACCTGAGGACAATACTGGACCACTGAGGGGGACAAAAAGGACACAGTCTTTATATCAACTGCTGCTTCCTGTCAGGTTTCATTAACAAACAAACAAAAAATAATTAACCTGAGTTCTATTCAAAGACTGAATGCAAAAGTTTAAATCAGGGAGCATCAGTCCTGGTCCTGGAGGTCTGCAGTCCTGCATGTTTTACTCTTTTCCCTTCTCTAACACACCTGATTCAGTCAGTGATTTACCTCTTCAAGTTCTACAGAAGCCTGATAATCATCTATTCATTCAAATCTGGTGTGTTGGAGCAGAGAAACAAGTAAAGCATGCAGGGCTGCGCACCTCCAGGACCAGAATTGATGATCCCTGGTTTAAATCATTTCAAATGTTGTATTTTTGTTTTTAATAAATGAAAGTTTTGTCTGTCAATATTTTATTATCAACATAAAACCCTGAACTCAAACAGTAAATGATATAAAATACATCCACTACTGTTTTCTACTTTTAGATAAATAAAATGAGCTTTACAGAGTAAACCAAACTGTTTTTCACACATTAAAATACAGTTAGTTTTTTACAAAAATAATAAAAAGCTGTTTCCTCTTTTCTTTCATTTCACATATAAATATTATATAAAGTCTCTACAGTTCAATATTTATCTTATCATGAATAAATTCTGGGGTTTTAGGTCTTAGTGAATCTTAATTTACTGTAAATGATCAATGATTAACAAACATTTAATAATTGAGATGAAACTCGAGGTTGTTTTTTGTATTTAAAAATTAAGCACCTAACTGGAGCTTCTTAAAAATAAAACAGAGCCTTATATGAAGAGCTTTTTGAACTTTTCAACAAAGAAAGAATTAAGAAGTAAAAAGAGAAAAACACTGAACTTTATATGATGTTATTATGATTATTATCATTAGTATTGTTGTTATTGTTTCTGTTTGTAAACAGGCAGCTTTGGGTTTTATAATAATTAAAGTAAGAAAGATTTATAAAACAAAACACACCCAGTCAGGATTTATCATTAAATTAACATTAGTACAGTTCAAATGTTAAATAACATCAATAAAGATGAATAAAGTCTTAATTTGGCAAAGAGCTGACATTTAGAGAAATGTTCAACACCGCTACATATCTGATTCTGATTCTCTCCGGTTCTGTTCAGGAAAGCTACCTAAAGGTCAGAGAGACGTTCTTCTTTTCTATTAAATGTTTCAATCAAACTGAATCTCCAGACGAGCAGAGACGCTGACATTTGAAGCCTGTGAAGCACAAATAGCTTGTTGTGGTTGTGGCTGGGCTTATTGGACAGCGTGGGCAGAAACACACTGCAGTAATATGAGCAGGAGCACAGAGGGATGCCCTGATGAAACAAAGGACAAATGAACTTTTCTTTCCTTTACAAGAAGAAAACAAAAGCTCAGTCCAAAACCAGACTGAGGCTCAGAAGGAGAAACACTCAGGTCTATAAGAAGAGCAGATGGAGTACTGACAAACATCCCATCCCCCCTAAATACACCACACACACACACACACACACACACACACAGCTCTGTTCAGACCCAGCCTTCCTGCACTGATTGGTTTTCAAAGTGTTCATTCAGATTTGAGGCAGTTAATGGTGCTGGTGCAGCTCCAGCTCCTCTACATTCATCTTAACCTACTTTCCAGCAATGATCTACATCAACACTCCAGCACCTCCAGAGGACGGTCTGCAGAAAACAAATCCCATCCCCAAGGCAGAAGTGGAGCATGTGTATGTTGGGATGTTGCCTCCAGACGTGGCGTGGGCTCACACTAGATGAAAGAGATCCTGGCGGCGTGGCTGTAAACGGTGCAGATGATTCTTCGTGGTTGTGGGTTAGACTCCCAGATCCACCCAGGCTTTTTAAATTAGCAGCTGCTCCCACAGGCACTGTTTGCTTTCCCAGCGCTGAAGGTTAGATAAGGAGTGAATGTGTGTCAATGCAGCAGAGTCTCTTCAGCACCACAAACAGCTCCTCCTGCTCTGTGAGGCAGCATGAAGGTCCAAAACCCCCAAAACCATTGTTGCCTGCCTTCACCAGAACCCAACCAGAACCAAAGCAGAACAATCCCTACATAAAGCCATCCACTGCTACAGTCTGTATGGTCCTATTGTTCTGAAGATAAATGATGACTGTTCATGTTACCTTCATGTTCAGCATTTCCTCGTTATAACCAGAAAACATGCATCCTTCTTGCTGGATGTAGGTGCAGCTCCTGATGAAGAGCTGTTTTAGGATTTGCATGTTGCATAAGTTAAGTGTTTTATATGAAGGATCAGACACTTGAGAACAGCTGACTCTTGTTGTGAAGCAGTAGTGGAGGCTGCACTCACTCTGTAGTCTGTCTTCTTCAATAAAAGGAAAGAACGTCTCAATAACTAAAGTTGTGCACAAATAGAGTTTCTAAAGATAGTAAAAAGAAATAATTATTAAAAAACAAAAACCTTTATGTCTAACCACTGTTCAAATCATTAAAGTTGGACCAAAACATGGCATCATTTTCAGCTGCTGGTTTATTGTGGACTAAAATATTAAAAATGTTTGTAGTTTGTAGAGGTGTGCCAAAAAATCGATTCCCATAAGAATCTAGATTCTCATTTACTATGATTCAAAATCGATTTAAAATGTCCCAAAATCGACTCTAAAAAGACAAAACAAATCTGCTAAAGTCTCCCCTGACGTTGTGGTGAAGTCTCGCTTAATTACAAAATTACGTGAGACTTCACCATGCAGCAGGTTCTCGGACATACGCATGCGTGAAAAGTACATTGCTTTAGGTTCAAAACGCACTTTGTATCAAACAATATGATTTTTTAACATTTATTTGATCAAATTGTCCTCTGAAGATGCTCTGTGTTGAAGGCTCATTGAATCTGTGTTCGACTACTCCACCTAGACTGCATTGTTGAGCTCTGATGAGAAACTTGCTGTTTTAGCAACATTTCATTTAAAAACTGTCCTTTTGAGGTTAAATGTTCATAATTTAAATAAATTACAAGTTAAGAAGGGGAGGGACATTTCTTAAACTGTGAGACTAAATTATCAAACCGAATAGTGAATTTTCTGTATCGTTGCAGCCCTATCATTTAGTTAAATATACATGTAAAAGTAGATTAGCGGGAGCTAACACTAACAGCTAATCGCTAAGACGACATCATGTTTTTGTCTCCTTGCAGCTGCAGACTGGTGGGACTGACTCAGACCTCTTGATGTTAGCTTGTTAGTTAGCTGTTAGCTGACTTAAAGTTGGCATCCAATTTAGTGGAAGTTTAGCTTTAAAATTAGTTTGTTAAAGTTTTTCAAAATTAGTGAAAAATTTAATTCTCTACATGAAATTATTGAAAAAGCACTTTTTAATGTTCAATGTTAGCTTTTAACCATTTTTTGTTTGACCCACTCTTGTTTCTGTTGTTTGTTTATCTTGAACTAACTGTTTAGTTACAATAAAAAGCACATAAATAACAGAAAATAAAGTAAATGCCTACAAATATTTAAATGCATACTGACATTAAATACATCAGATTTTAGTATTATTTTGTTAAATCTATTGTTGCAACAACAATGATATCAATGAATGAAATTGTTCATATACATTAGCCTCTAGCTAACATTTCAAACATGTTATACTGTGGTAACTATCAATATCCTGTAATATATGGTTTAATGTAAGAGCATGTTGGTTTTCTTTTTTATGTATTTTTACATCTGGGCAAGTTTTCAACTTTCACTGAGAAAAACTGCTTTTCTGTCAAACTTTGTAGGAATATTGAGGGAGAGCAGAAGATGAAGGATTGGCCGGTTTCTGTCAATCACAGTGTTTGAGTTTCTCTGTTTGTTTGTTTAAATCTGAACTGTTACTCAGTTCTTCTAACAATAAGAAACAGTAAACCGGACTCATAAATAAGCCAGAACCTGCTGTGATTTCTAAAAATCAACACTGGGAAATAAAAACCCAAAACAGTTGACCTCTAGTTGTTAGTTTGAATTTAAAAAGGTAATGACTGAAATATCCATTTGACCAGTTTTTCCTTTTACCACCAATGGGCTGAAATATTTTCCTACAAAATAAAACTCTAGTTTTCATTTCCCATAAATGCTGCATAAAGGGGTGTTCATGTCGAACTCCTCTCAGTATCTGTTGTTCATTCGTTCATCTGCACAGAGAGTTGAAGAGCTGAGCTGTGGGTTTTTCAGACAGGGGTCGGACCCCCACATGGACTCCCTGCTCTGCCACTGACTGACAGTGAGGGGCTCGCTAACAGACACGCCGCTGCCATCCTGTCTGACGGTGCAGTGGAAACACACACACATGGATGGAAAACGGGCACCAATGAAGGTATTTCAGCAGCTATTCCCACTCATCACCCGGCCCACTGACAGAACTGGGTTTCTACTGACGAGTAGAAGATTCAGCAGGAAGAAACTGGGACACACCAGCAAACGCTGCTAATCCCCATTATCTCAAGTGCTGTCTTTCACTCTCATCAACATGATTCAGTTTGGAAAAAAGCACTAAAGTGTTCTCCTTCTTGCCTTAGGAGAATCAAACTGCCTACATGTCTCCAGAGAACAGAACACTTTTATTTTTCTGTCTTCATAACAGTTTTCCTGTCCTGGAAGATGTATATTCCTCATCTTGTCTCTTCATAATTTAATAGAAAAGAGCTCCACGGCAGACAAAGGGAATCCCCAAAGTCTGAGCACAAATTGATGGAAAACTGGAACACAAGTTCATCCACGGAGTGATGAGGGGCTTTATGAGAACTGGGGTTTAGGGGGTTTTGGAGCTGCTGTGCGTCTGTGCACATGGTGGTTGTAGAGGGGCTGGTGGGGGATGGGGGTTAAGCTGTTATTGCTCTACATCCCACCATCCCAGAATGAGCGGGTGGATGGGAAAAAAAGGATGAGGCAGGAGGAATAAGGTTACAGGGGGGTTGATCCTTTTTCAATCCTTTCTGTGTATGAGTTGAAACAAAAGCAAATCCTCAAATAAACAAAGATCACACTGCTCCCAATATTTCCTCTCCATCCCAAACTCCACACACCTCTACATCCAGACCTCCCCCTGAAGACCCATCCTGCTCTGGGTAATCCCTGAGAAGCTGGTTCTGGAGCAGAACGGCAGGAGAGACAGTTCTGTTGATGATCCGTCTGTCTGAGAACATCTACTTCTATCTTCAGATGTCACAGCAAGAAAACCTCCTTTTTCACAAGCTGGAGGGAAGATAGTGATCGTAAGCTGGATCAGGAAAGAGATGGTTCAGAATCTAACTCTCCTGCACAACAATGAAGGTTTCAGCTGAACAAACAGACACTGATGCAGCCTGGTGAGCTGTCAAATAGGACCAACTATCTTCATTTCATTTTCACTTTTCTGTTTGAAGAACAAAAACTGGAGTTTATTACAGATCCTGAGCAGTGATGTCATCAGGATCTATTTCATTATGATCTTGGGTCTGTACGCTCACTAAACCAGATCAATAACTAATATCTTTAAGTGCACTCATTGTTTGTAGAGATGCACCGATATGAAAACTTCAGCTGATATCCATATCCAATATAATTATTGCTAATATGGCCGATAACCAATATTTACCGATATTACACAAACACACAAGATATACATATACACACAAACTTCATTTAGTTTCTTTTTGAACTCTGACCACAAAGAAGTTTGACTAAAGTCAAAAGTAGAAAAATAAGATAGTTTGGGTTATTTAAGAACTGCAGTTCCAGTCTTACAGACCAATATAACGAGTCTCTACTCTGTTCATGTGACACAAAGTGACACATTTCTACACAATCATCTTAGCACTTGTTCTGCTGCAGAAACTGGCTGCTGACGTCAGAATGTTACACAATGCATGTCTCTGAAGAACAAAAGGCTAAAAACACAACCCAGAATGAGGTTGAGAAACGCAGCAGCAGCAGCAGCAGCAGCAGCAGCAGCACTGGTTTTCTGCTGCAGCCTTTTAACTCTCAGTGGAGTCAATGATAGGGTGAGAGTGCTGCCTGGAAGCCCCCCAGGACCACCACTGTTCTGCAGACTGCTGCAGTCCCCCTCCTGCTGTGAGAGCCAACGACCTGCAGCCATGCTGCGTTAGCTTCATGCTAACAGAACAGACAGCTTTCCCTGCACTTTCCAAACACAAAGTGTTTGATTCTCTCCAACTATGCTGCTGTGCATTATGGGTAAACTGTCATTTCTCTCTTAATAAACCACCTTTCTAAATAATCTCCCTACTCTGTTGTGAACATGTTCCATATGTCCTGATGCTTCTTTTTATCTTTATGGTTTTATTGTCAGACGTTTTATTGAAACCTGTTCAAACAGAAAAACACAGGAAACCAGGAGAAGCAGCTGATGAACGTAGAAAGGAGGATTTCCTTTGATTGGAACCATTTAACAGCAGCCATGACATCATTTTCCTCAGCATCTCAGGTGGAAACTCTTTTCATGTCTCACCTAACCTCAGTGTGTGTACGCAGAACAACAGATTCTGAGGGTGCTGCAGGGGATTAAAACAAGTCACAGATAGAAAATAAACACTGGGAAGATGCTATTTGTTCATTACAGATGTGTTACGATGACGATGACGATGATGACTGGAGCAGTTGAACACCACTGCAACACCTCAGCTTGTGTCGTTGTGTTGATGAATGACCAAATATTGCCTCTCAGTGTGAGCAGAGACTTGCAGCTCAGCACCAGAGAACAATAACTCATAGAATGAGACGAGACCAAACTGTGGAAAACCTCACTGCAGCCCTGCATGCTGCCTCCTGTTTGAAACAGGCGTTTAATCCCAGGTTTTAAGAACAAAAAGACATTTTAGCTCCAACTGATTGAAGCATCAGGCTGCAGATTAGCTGTGCAGATCTGCATGCATGAGAGCAGCCAGTGATGAAGTGTGTGTGGAAGCACAGCAAGGCTTACAGCAGCTCCTGAAATATTTGCTTCCAGAGCATCCAGCTGTGAGGAAATGAAGAAACTCAACAGGGAGGCCGACTCATCTGAGCAGCAGCCTGCGGGCAGATAAATGCCTATTAGCTTGTTCCGACAACGCCGCACTGTGTCAGCACTTTTCCTGTGGGCTCCACCTTCTCCAGCTGGAAATCCAGAGACTGGACAAACATCAGGAGCTTCTGACAGGTGGGGGAAGACTGTTTTTTTCTGTTTCTGATAAAGTCATGTACTTCTTCCTCCATCCAGCACAAGCCCCGCCCCTCACCCTGATGGATGGTTTAATGAGACTGTTCCTGCTCCACTCAGACTGATGGATTAACATGACTTTGTTCCTAATGGCTGATCCTAAATCACTGCCATCAGAGGAAAGAGCCGACATGTTTTAGACCCAGTCCTTCTTTTTTCTATATATCAGAGGTCATTATGATTAAGTTATTATTAAGTTATTACATTAACTTTATTAATAAAGCTACACTGTTTGAAACTTTAACATCTTTGTTTCCAGGTTGGTTTTAGGTAAAAAAAGACTTTCTGTTCAACAAAAACTGCTTTAAACTCACCTGCTGGGAGAGGGGAGAGGGAGGTGTTCATGCAGCTACTGCCAGAAATGATTTCCATCAAATATTAGAAAATAAAAAGAAATAAAAATGTAGCTAATATTCACTTTTTGATGCATAAATTGAATAGTCTGCAGCTTCAGCTTGACAGAAAAAGGTTTGGTGCATTTAAAGCCACAGTGGACAAGAAGTCATTACAGTTGAACCATTAAGGATGAATACAGCTTATATCAGCTGGAAACCCATAAATCTCTCAAAGCTCAGCTGATGAGACAGCTGCAAACTGCAGGAGCATTATGAATCTGTAAATGTACACAGCTCAGCTCATCAAGGCTAAAGCCATCCTCCTCCAGTCAGAGTGAGACACACAAACTATTAGACATGTGAGAGAGAGAGCTGCTGTCTGCTGCAGCTGCATTCTGTCAGCGCGCACACACACACACACACACACACACACACACCTACACACACACACACACACACACACACACATCTACACACACACACACACACACACACACACACACACACACACACACACACACACACACACACACACATCTGACTCCTTTCTGGTCCACACTGCTCAACTAGCAGGCTGAAGGGAGACTCTTCTTCCTCTGCTGACAGCCATGAGACACATGTGAAGCATGTTTTATTGTTTCAGTCCACAACTGGGTTCTAGAGTGAAAAACTGCTAAAAACACCAGCTTTGCATTGATGTGCGACAATCAAATACAATTATGACATCATAGATCTGCCTTTAATGTAACCTATGACTCTGAGCATGACTAACAGGTAAATGACATGTTCCAGTGAGCAGAAACACACCAAATAATCTGAAGAGTCTAAAGAGGATAAAGACTAAAAGGAGAGTTCAGACTTTGTTTCCTAGTTGTGATGGTTAGAATTAGGGTTAGGGTTAATGTTACTAAGCCTGGCAGAACAAACAGCTGACAATCAAACTGTGATGATGTCATTAGGATTTAGGATCGATTCTTGTTTTAGGTTTTTATTTAATATGTTTGTTGGTAAAAATGTGTCAACAATAAAATGACAGAATAAAACATCACTACAAGGTGCTGCTGTAAAAATTAAAAAATAAAAGAGCGTGATCATGACAGCTGCATTATTCCCACAAATTCAAATGCTCAACAACCACGGCCCATTCCTCTGTTTAACAGTGTCCCACAGAGGGAAGCTCGTCATATATGTGTGTGTGTGTGTGTGTGTTTTAACCCGTGTAACTGTCAAAAACAGGAAAATAAGTTTTCTTTAAAGACACAACATTACAGTATGTAACTGTACTCAGATTTTATAGAGATGTATTTTGTAAACTTTACTATGTCTGACAAGATAAATCAATCAAAAACAGTAACAGGTGATGTGTTTTCTCTTTAACCAACTAAGACCTGAACTCTTGCATTCAAGCCTGGAGGTTAAAACTGGTTTTAGATCTCAACATGAGTTGTCTGGTTAAATAAAAGTCAAATAACATGAATAAGAACTGCCCACTGACATATGATGACAAAAACAAACCATGCAAACATTAAACCCTACAGACAGGGGTTCAGTCTCAGCAGCACCACTTCAGTTTAGACGTTTGGAGCTGGAGAAGAAGTGTGATGACAGATGGACAGCAGCACATCCACTCATTAAACATCATTAAACAAACTAACATTTAGTTTGTCCCTCATCAGTCTGAAGAAGCTTTAAGTTGGAGAATTATTTAAATTTATTACAACTAATAAATCAGTTCATATATGATGCCTTTTAATAAAATAAATACTTCTTTTAGAAACTACTTGTGGTAGTCTTAGACCTAACATGCAGATAAAAACTAAATGTTTGTTATTATTATTATCACTATTATTACTGAACCAGTCCTGAAATGTTCCTGTTTGAGAATTTTTCAATGTACGGATTATAAAAGATGAAATAAACTCACTTTAGGGACTTTATTTAGGTTAGAAAAATCAATCATGATGTGACAAACAATGACCTTTCCATGGACGCCTGCTCCAGCAGGTGTTGCATGCTGGGATGCAGGACTGGCCGGTGATGTGTGTCGTATTTAATTTCACTTCTCCAGTTCCAGCTGTGGCTCTCCAGCTGTGCAGCAGCTTTCATAGACGACTCTGTGTCTTTGTCACTTCCTGCTGTCTAATTGGCTGTGCCATCAAGCCAATCAAGCTGTAATGAGCAAATGCAGCCAATTAGAAAAGATGACATCATCGGCCTGGACTGGAGTTGGATGTCAGCCAAGTTATTGACACAGCTCATCTGTTTGTCCTCCTCTGTTCCTGCTTTTATTTCTTCATTTCATCAAATCAGCTTCTCTGTTTCTTTCTCCCAGCTCTGTTTTAAACCCCTCCTCCATCCTCTCTTTTCACTCCCCTCCCCCCCTGCTGGCTTTTATTCATCCTCCACTATATCCCACCACCACCTCCCCTCCTCCACTCTCTTTCACTCCATCCACTCCTCTGCCCCTCCCACCTGCCTCTCCACTTCCACGTTTGCTGCGAGCGTTTGTCTTTGTCCTGCGTGGTTCTGTGCTGAGCTCTGCTGGCACAGGTCCACTTCTGAAACCTGTTCTGAGCCCAGTCCTCCTGGCTGCGCCCACCTCCTGATCCAGAACCCCCAACACACAACACCCAGTCCCCCGATAAGACCCAGTCCCCCCATAAGACCCAGTCCCCCCATAACACCCAGAACCCCCATAAGACCCAGTACCCCCATAAGACCCAGTACCCCCATAAGACCCAGTCCCCCCATAAGACCCAGTCCCACGATAAGACCCAGTCCCCCGATAAGACCCAGTCCCCCGATAAGACCCAGAACCCCCATAACACCCAGTCCCCCCATAAGACCCAGTCCCACGATAAGACCCAG
>JARVGW010225104.1:0-12285 GCA_031762495.1 Anablepsoides rubrolineatus | reverse complement strand
TAGATAGATAGATAGATAGATAGATAGATAGATAGATAGATAGATAGATAGATAGATAGATAGATAGATTGATTGATAGATTGATTTTTTATTTTAGGGTTTCACTTATTTTTGCCACTAGCTCTGTTTGTTTTAAATTAAACAATTGAGTTAAAAATTAATCTTTCCACAAATGTCATCAAAGTCATTCAACAGTCATTTCCTGGAGCGTCATTATTTCAGGCAGAATTGTGTAACAATCAGCGTTCTCCCTGCAGGTTTTATCCAGTCCAGGAAAAATAAGAGTATTACCAACACTAAGCCTAGACTGGATAAAATTGCATAACATGAATTTATCAACAAGCATTCCAAGTCTGGACATTTAAATTTTTATCCAAATCCACAACCTGGACCACAGCTTCCTTACATTTATTTAAGTTTTTTTTTTTTTTCAGAATACAACATTAATTAAAACTTACCCACAAGGCACTTGTATGAAAAAAGAAATGGTTTCAACAATGAAAACAGGCATGTTGTTTAGGAAACTGTTGAAGCAATGAAACAATCCATAAAATCCTGTTTGAGTAACACCGTAGAGCCTAGAAGAGTTTTCAAGGTCATCAGAGATCAAAACACTACAGTTTATTTATATGAAGCAGGTTTTACAGCATTTATATGTTGGGTAAATAACCAACACACCTTTCAGAAAGACAGGAGGTGCAATCTACCAGAAAGTATCCAGGTTCACCTCTGATTTCTACTAATATATCAGATGAATGCAAACAAAAAAATCTTTACAAGAAGATAAATAAGTTCTTTTTAATGTGCCTCTAAACAAACCTTTAAGACCCAGTCAATGTTTAAAACAGAGTCTTCAAATTCTGATATCAGAAATCTCATAACAGTTCAAACCCTATTTACTATTTGCCCTTCTGGTGCACTGACATCATATTTCAGCTAGAAAAGATGCTGGCTGTATTTCTAAAGCAGCAGCATTTGCACAGACCGAAACCTGAGTTATATTTAGCTGGCTGCACAAAACATAAACTCTAATTCACTAAACTAAAGGTTGTTCAAAGAACCGTGATATTTATTGTTAAAAGTCGCTTCACAGAATTTCAGTTGTAAAAATCTGTACTTTAAATCTTTTACTTAAAGAGTGGCTGGCTTAAATTGATCCAGTCTGGGGTTTAATAATGATGCAGAAAGTTGATCTACCTGTAAATAATAAACTGAATGATCAAAACTTGTCTAAATTAACCAGTAATCTGGATTTCTTCAATGTTTTCTCTTTGTTTGCTCTGCAGCTACACAAATCCTTTGACTTGTCACAGTTTCATCAAGCTTTGTCTGCTTCACACTATTTGTATCACAATGGATTTAGTCACACATCCTTGGCATAACGTACGACAACAGCTGCATGAGAGAAAAGGCAACAAAAGCAGAGGCCACAGTGAGTTGGAGCTGAGGTGATAAAAAAGCTGCAGGCTGCAGACGCCCCACATTACTCCTCACCTGTACTTTTACCATCCTGCAGTTTAAAGGAAAAGCTTTGGGGATTTGGAGTGCTTTTGTTTTGGGGAGAAGATTTGTTTTGGAAAGACAGAGCTGGAGAGTGGGCCCGTTTCTGGGAAATGACCCCACTTTGACCTCTGAGGGGGGAGGGGGTTTGTGGCGCCGTTTTCATACGGTGCCCCCATCCTGACGAAACGCCTCCCTGTGTTTCTTACATTAATCTGGGCTCTGTTTTGTCTGAAATTTCCCGCTGAAGCGAGGCCCAAACAACTCTCCCGCTTAATCAAAAGAAAACAAGGTCAAGGTTGAGCTGGATTCTCTCCGACGGCCTCTTGGTGGGGAATATTTTGGCTGCAGCTCAGGTTTTGGATCCTCGTGTTTTGGATTTTTTTTTAAAAAAAGGTCATTCCTCTAGCGTTTTCCTCTCGAAGCTGCCTTATTTGTGGATTATCCCCGCCGCCCCCGGCAAGTCGGGGGTGCTTCAGCTCTCAGCCGACATTACCTCCCGGCCCACGTCAACTTTGTCTCCCGCCTACATCACGTCAGGTCCAGGCTGCATCGGAATGCTAATCGGCCGAGAAAACAGATGGGCTGAAACCTCTGCTTCTCCAGGCCAGTCCTAATATTTACATTCTGATGAGAGCAATTTGAGAAGATGAGGCCTGGATCTGTTTGTTCATGTCTTCTCTGGAGTGTTTGGACTTTTTTTTATTACAAACTTGCTGCTTATATTCAGCAATCTCCTGGTAAATAAAAAACAACAACCAAAATCAGTGCTGTAGACATTTGGATGACATTTAATGCTTCATTAGATTTTGTTGTATGTGGTCAACAAAACATTAGTGATCCAGAGGAGGTTTTTCATTGCAATGTGTTTTTGGTTACATAATTTGTAAGTAAAAAAGTCAAACAGTGGGTTTGAAAGTCATGCTTTAGGGCAGCACAGCTGGGTTTTCCAGTTTTCCAGTACATGAGTCAGGTATTTCGTGGCATTAGAGAGAGAAATCAGCTTTAATCTAGTCATTCTTTGAGAAACAACAAACATGAGCCGTTGCCAATGACGCCATGATTGTGCCCGTCTTGGCGGCGTGCCCTCACCGGCGGGGTTCTTTTAAGGGGCAAAAGAAGGGGGGAACAATGGGAGCGTGGGTGCCGTTCGGAGCTCTGGCTGCCAGATCTGCAGACAAAGACTCCTCTGGGCAAGAGTCCAGTCCGGCTTTTGACCGAGGAGAATTGTAAGGGGGGGTGGGCGAGAATGTAGGCACACGTCTGACCAAAGCTTTTATGTGGACGGGGGGGCCCTCAACGGACAAGAAGACACAGGGACCGGCTGTTCCTCCGGCATCTGGGATTCTTTTCACAAACCAACGGCTCAGATCTTCCAAGTCGCTCGTTTTGGGGAAGTGCAGCTTGCAGGAAGTACAAGCAAAGCAGCTAAAATAACAAAATCATGGATCCTCTTCACTCCTCTCATTGCTCATTGTTCCTTCATCAATCGTGTAGGACTTCTGGACATTTCACCCACTCCCTTGTTTTCACGGGAAGCGCCCGCCACGACCAAGCGAACATTTTGCCCTCAAACTTCCATAATTCATTAACCCAGGCCTCGAAACAAAGTGTTTTCACCTTTGATGCTCGGGAGGGACAGAACTTGGCAGAAGGGAGTGGAGCTTAGACTCACACCCAAAAAAACAGGAAGAGCAATCACCTCCCTCGCTTCCTTATGTGCTCAGAGAAAACCTGCAGATCCTCACAGTTTGTGCTCCACTGCATAACCATCATCTTCAGGTTGGATTTAGTGTTGATTTGCATAAACACAAATGAGTTTCTAAACTCCTGAGCTGAACGGCTTCGGCCATTTCTGAGCTCGCTGTGAATAAATCAAGTCTTATCTTTATTGATGGGGTATTGACCTGTATTGCTCACACACGCTCAGACAGTCAGTCTGGGACTATATGTGATTCATCTGGCAGTAAATACGAAGTCTACAGGATTTATTTTTACAACGATAACGCAGTAAGTGTAAGACCGGAGACCGCTGCTGCTGCGACAAAACAACAGGGCTTGTGCGCGAAACGCGAGCCGAAGGCATCGCCACATCGGTTTCCCCCTCAGAAACAGACTGCAGAGCTTGCTGGTCTGTTGCCATGGAGACAGGATACGGACCACGCTGACTCGAGCCGTGCACGATGGGGGCAGAGCGACAGTCACCGCTTGGATCAAAACATTGGCTCAGAGCGTAAAAATGTAACAAAATTTCAACACATTTTTAACACGTTTAGCAAAAACCTTCAACACACTTAATCAGGTTTGGACCTTCTTTATTCTTAACAAAAGAAGAAAATGAGTTCTTGTCAGGTTTTTGTCAAAACATTTAGACAAACTAATTGTGATACTTTGCTTCCAAAAAGGCGCAGTAATCTGTGACGGGAAGTAGACTTTGACCAGACTTCTCTTTTTGGACTGAGCTGACAAAAGGTCTTTTCATAAACCCCAGGCCTGCTGGAGGTCTTCAGGACACTAAAGAACATGAATCGATCTTAGCTGCAATTAAGGCTGTTTAGAGACAATAAAAGAATAAAACTCCAGATCAATTTTTTTATACTCTTGAAAAGGCAATGAAATATTTATGTTGGGCCCTGATGGGAAGATCAGCAGGGTCAGAGGTCAGCCAGTGATGCTGAGGATTTGAATAATTCAAAAGCTGGTTTCATTTCTCACGCTGATCAAAACTACAGATCCCTCAGGGCATAAACACACTTTTATGAGTTGTCCACAAACAGCATGGTCATTCATGAAGAGGAGGTGATGGTGGCTTTTAATAGTAAAATAAGCAGTACACTGGTCTGGTTTCTGTTCTCTGGAAGAGTGCGTGTAGACGAAACAACACGTGACAGAATTCCATTGACGTCAGAGAGACGGGCAACCGTGGGTTTTGTCTTTTGAGGGTCTTCACCTTGACTGTCGAGACTGGAGCAGATTTGGAGTTGAGCTAGGCATTTGTCTGCAACTCAAAGCTCCATATGTCTTCCTATAACGTGGTTTTAATCTTGCAACGCTGACGTGGCGATCGTTATGTTCCAATACACACCTCCAGCAGCTTGTTGGGAGCTGCCAAGGCTTCATAAAATTCAGGATGAAGTCAAACTTTCCGCTAACGAAGGAAAAATCTGCCAATTCTTGTTGTTAAACGTCTCTTGGCTCTTGTGTGAGTGTGTATATGAGTCTGCAAGCATGAGAGCAGGTGTGCAACTTCTCTCTGAATAATTCTGAATACTGCCTTTTGTTTGTTTCAGTCACCAAAGCCAAGCTAGGCTACATTTACATGACCACAGTCACTAAACAACTTGTGGCCAGATGAAGAGAAACAGTTCGATACTCTAAGAATTAGATTTATTATCTCATAATGTGAGGAAAAAGAAGATAATCAGGCTATTTTTGTTGTAATTCTTCAATTAGCTTAGCTTAGCTTAAAAAGTAAAGCTCCTGGCTTGGTTCAAAATGTGAGTTTTTGTTCAAATTAAACAACAAAATTATACAATTTTGTACATCTTTTGCATAAAATACCAGAAAAATTGCAGTTTCTAGTTGCTTAAAACTAAAAGTACAATTTTTAAAATGTATTTTGTGTTGTTAGCTGCATGCTAACACAACTAGATGTGCTTGTTTACTGTATTCTGATGAATTTGTTAGTCAAAACTATGGTACTTATTTTTTTCATGTTATTTTCCATCTCTTAATTCTTCCAGGAAAAATAAATCTTTATTCATATTCATTTTTTGAGAATGCTATATTTAAGAAAGGTTTTGCAAGAAATTTGCCCCAAAAAAAGCATCAAAACAAAGAGAAGGTAGTTTTTTAAACTTTGGGTTCTCTAAAATTGTCTTTTTTCCTGTTTTGTTTTTGCATTTTGAAAAAAATAAGCTTCTTCCTTTTTTTGTCTTATGTTTCTGCTTTTGTACAAAGAAATAAAACTGTGATTCCCCTGAGAACTATTTCCAGCAACAGACCAATATGCATTTATAGCTCCGGTGGGTATTTTTGTTAGCAGGATGTGGAATAATTTCAAAACAAAGCCTTTTTTGTGTTTTAACTGAATTAATGTTAATATTAATCTTTATTTCTGAGTGTACAAAAAAAGCTCCTGGTGAGGACATGAGGACTAATGTTTTGGTCTGTGTGCACACTCAGGTTCCCTGGCAGGACTTTAGCCTCCTTGTTGTCTAACCTTGCTGTGCGTCTCACTAATCTTGGCTCACAGCCATGAAAACAGACGTTATCGCTCCTCAACTGAACTCGCCAACAGGAAAAAAAAAAAAAAAACACACACACAATGCCAAACAAACACACGACCTGAGCTTAAGTGACCCCAAGCTCTTGGGATTCTTCAGTTCAAACATATTTTAATGCATCCATCTTGCACCATTTAGCATGACTCATTAAAGCATATCCTGTGTGCATTTCAAATACCACAGAGACGTTTTGCAACAGTGCCTTTGAGCAACAGTCTTTGAGCAAGCTTCATGTCACATACTGCTTTTAATGACACCATAAGCAGGTTTAATCTAGAAAACACAATGAGATGAGGAGCAGTAAGCGATCTTGCAGAGCGTAGTAAAACCACAGGGCCTCAGAGCACACAGCTGCCAGACAGTAAAAAAATGCTTCTAAATTTGCAATAATAAACTCTCCTTTAGGCCACGTGTACAGAAGAACAGAGAAATAACGTTAGTAGAAACAGGCCTAGGCATTACATTATCAGAGAGACTCCACCCTGATAACAGGGAGAAAAGACTGGCACAGAGAGACCACAGTTTATTCTTAGTTTAATGTAAGCAGCAGGAGGAAAAGACCTGCAGTTTCTCTTATTTACAGCTGGAGAAGTGCAGCTCCAATCAGGACAGTGGGAGAAGCTGAAGGCGCCTTTCCATATCTGAGCTATCAATCAGCACTTGTGCAACTCAAACACTGTGGGCTGAAAAGGCGTCCCGAGGCATTTTACCTGCACGAACAGAGCCGAAGTACTGAGAAGACTGCAGAGATAATCAGAAAAAATGAATCTGTCTGATCCTGCAACGTGCTGCAGGCTGAGACCCATCCATCCATCCATCCATCTATCCCAGTAACAACACACAGTCTGGATGGAGCATCTCAGAGCACACAGAACCAATATTTACTGTCATCACATACATGGTAATGCTAATTGTCTTATCTCCTTAGAGATCACTTCATTAGAAAACACCAGCCTGTTGGGAGCATCTGAAGCCATCTGGGTGCTAAAAAGAAAAAAACTTGGATTCTTCTTTGCAGGTTTCAATTTGACCTTCAGCTCCACTCGACTACATGTCGCTCTCTTTCTGATAAAAAAAAAAAAACTTGACTAAGGGCCCAACCTGGCAAAGCTCGTTATTACCAATGGGCAGTAATTAAGCGGCTCTCCCGTGGGATTACTCTGGTAATTAACACTCATGATCAACACTCTTTCAGTGAGGGAATCAGCCTTGGGGAGTCCGTCAGCGCTGTAGTCTTTGGTAAAAAATGTCATATGCAGAATTGCTTTTGTTCATGTTTTTCTAGTGAAGCTAGGTGTGACAGAAAGATTTCACACTTGGACCCTAATCCAGTTTGTTTTTCTCATGCAGTATGATTTTCAAGACCGTGTTAATCTCTTATTGTTACTTCTCATCTCTGGTAAAGCTACTATGACACTGAAATCCATTTATATACACTTAGCACAAAATGTAAGGAAACTTGCTTTTGGTAGATTATTTTTTGTTGTAACAAAGCTTCATGGCAATTAATCTTATGGCAGGCACCTGATTGACAGGACCTAGGAGTATCAAAACAGATCTGATCCACGGTGGTGGAACATGAAACTGCTTCTGTACATGTTACTCAACAGGCTGTTGCCAGCTTTACCAAAGAGTGGGTTAGTTGATGCCATCGAGCTTGCTTAGCTGTGCTGGGCTGTCAGAGGTCAAGCGGCTAAAGTTTTTCCTCTGCCTACATCCCCCAGAATGCCGTGTGGTTCTGGAACAAACATATTACTGATACTGATCACATGTCTATCACAATATATAGCATTATTGTTTTATCACATAGCCCTAGTCAATAGCAACAGTAAAATAAGCTGTTTGGCAGAGATTTGGCAATTTTTCATGTGAACAACCCACAGCTCTACTGCTCATCTCACAAATGCATGTTCCTTACAAATGTGGCACTATTTAAAAGGAAAATTAACGGACTTTTCAATTATTTATACACTTTATTGCAGAGAAGCATTGTTACAACAAAGAAATAATCTAAACACTCGTATTTCCTTACATTTTTTGAGCAAAGTATAGAATCCACTACTGCACAAACTTCTTGTGACTGTCAGGCTGTGTATGGTTCCTCCACATGCTGCAGAGGCTCCTGTTAAACTATTAAATTGCTACTATCTTTCTTTAGACCAGGGTTATTATAGTTAACTAAAACTAATTAAATAATGAAAACTGAAACTGAAATGTTTTTAGTTAACTAAAATAAACAAAAACTGTAATAAAATAAAAAAAACTAAAACTGTATAATCTTTTTACAAAACTAACTGAAATTATAGATAAAATATCCTTAGTTTTAGTGTTTGTCAATTTAGTTAGAGTAGTTTCACGTTATCTGTAACACTTGTTTACAGTCTGCTGCTCAGCATCATCTGCTAAATGACGACAACAGAAGTTGGGAGAAAGCAGCAATGTCCACTTTGGGATTTCTTTGAATATGACTGCGAGAAAAATCAAAGCAAGTGTCTTAAAACAGTGTGATAAAACAGGTGGAATACTTCTCAAGGGAAAAACTGCATGAATCAAGCTCACACAAGATAGCTAACTATGACTGTTGACACGCTAGCTTCTCTCAGTAGCTCCTGTGAAAAAGAAGCAACAGGTCACACCAGGTTGGAGACGACTATTGTCATCATTCTAAAATAATCACCCGAGTCCTTAGTTGGCAAAATTGAGTTACACAATAATTTTAGGAAGGTGTCGTTATAATGGACTGCTTCAACTAGCGACCAAATATCTGCTGGTTAGTTAACTCACAGGAACATCACAAGCTGGAGGATGCATTGGCAAATAAACTATATATAAAAAAACTAATACTAAAACTAATAAAAACTAAACTAAACTAAAATTAAGCATTAAACATGCAATAAAAACTAACTGACTTAAAAGAAAAAAAGTCACAACAAAATAAAACTAAAGTGTAATGAAAAATCCAAAACTATTATAACCTTGTTTTAGACTTCAGTTATTACAGTGAGATACTAGCTAAAATATGCTCTTGACTACAACATTTAGGTAACTTCTTGGCCTAAAACTGATCCTCAGTAAAACAGCTAAAGTAGTTTGCAAACAACTTTCACCTAAATAACTTCACAGCAGAAATTTCCTGTTTACTCGCTTGTAAAACCGAAACCAAAAGTGTTTGCTGCTGCTGCCTGCAGCTTCTACGAGTATGAAGGGGAGACGTTTCGAGGCTCTGAGGTTGGGGGGAGGGGGCACCCGGCTCACAGGAAATGTCGAAACTGCCGCTGGGTTTGAGCCCACAGCAGCGACAGTCACTCTGCTGTGCAGGATCCAAGCTCACTCTTTAGTTGACTTTAACAAGAGCTGATCTCCTCCTGTCAGGTCACAGGGAGTCAGAGGGACACGCTGCTGTCTCCACAGCACCATTGATTCCTGAGTGATGCTTTGCCTAATGCATTTACAAGCAATATCAGTCAGCCAGCATTGATCGGGGCTCCACCTGGGGCCACTCTAATAGAGAGTGTCCAGGATAATCAAAGCCAGCTACAGACATGCAGCTCAGTCTGCACGCCTGTTAATCCCAACACTCTGACTGGTTTATCAGTTTATCAGTTAGATGGTGAAATTAGCGGCTGTAGAGCTGTTTAACCGCCTGCTCAGGTCTGATGAAAACATCATTTATGCAACCGGAGACCTGCTTCACGTGCCACGTTCTTTTTTTGCTAAGACCTGGTGTGCGTGCAACGTTTTTGCTCACCTTTGTGTTTTTGCAGACAAGTGCTATGAAAATTTCTTGCTTTCTTGCTACCAAAGACACTTGTCTGTAAACACATTGTGAAACATTTCACAGAGAATCACGAGTGGTGAAATGTGTTGTTTTTTTTTGCTTGTTTAGTTTTTTTTTTAGGGCCTGTGCTGTTGCATGAAACATGACAGTTGGTTTCATAAGAGGCCATGTCTGCATTTGTTAATTATTAAATTTTTAGGCATAAATGAAACAATTTGTTTAATGTCAATCATTAATCAAGCTTCAATATTACATTTGTACAAAACCAATGTAGTAATACATCCCACATTCTCCAGTGTTTTCTGTCGGGCCCTCCTTTGAAAAATGATCATTAATAAAGCCTGTTTATTAAGGAAAACACCAAATTATGACCATTCTTTTCTGTTTTCTCTGAATAATGTTTTTGTTCTGTTTAAAAACAGTTTTAAATAAGAATATGTGTAAACATTAAGTGACTTACTGACTCTCCAGGGGATCCAGCTTGAGAACACTCTGCCTGACATGTGCTTAACTGTTTCATAAATGACCAGAAATTAATATAAAGCAATAACCCATCCATGTTTTTCTTGATCTAATCCAGTAGTTCTCAGATCATGGAGAAGCCCCCCCTGCGGGCCTGCCAGGGGGTGTATGACATTACTCAGTTGGTGTTTGTTTATTTATTTATTAACAACAAATTATTCAGAGGAAACCAAAATAAATAAATAAGTAAATAATTTAGTAGGTCCTCTGGGCGGGTTCTTTTTTAATGCAACGCTTCTTCTCTCCTTCAGTTCAGTTGGAAGAGAGACAAAATGTTCCATTAAAGAACCTTCTCCAGAGGACCTACTAAATGTTTTATTATTTTTTTACCTGGATTACTGAGATTGCATTGACCTATTCAGAGGAAACTAAAAAGAATGGTTATATTATTGCATTTATTTTAATAAACATGCTTATATTCAGGGGCTGCAACACTAACCAAAAAGGTAGCTTCGCTAACCCCCAATCCGCTAACTAAAACAATTAGCTTTGCAAATAAATCCACCAGGATAAAACCATAAAACATATGTGTCATTTCCCCTGGCCCAAATCCCTCTTCTGACCATATCACAAGGATTTGTGTCACACACTTTCCCTTCCTTCCAGCTGAAAACTTAGCTGGTGGACACTAATAATGCTAAAGACACAAGCAAGAGGCAATACTACAAGCAAATTATACCATAATTATATCTAACATTAGAAAGACAGAATCAGGAAATATATGTCTGTACTGCATTTATCCTAAATCTACCAGGATCAAACCTTCAACCTAAAAGTTGAACACTATTCAAAGAGACAAGACAACTAGAGAGCGCTTTGGTCACATGTGATTCAACCAGAGTGGGCAAAACATTGATATATTACTGGACTGGGCTTCACCTGACCTGTGGTACCCAAGAGGGATTCTTAGCTGCAGCTGCAACAAGACACACCTACAAACACAACCTTTATCAACTTTATTGTATCTCTATTTAGTTAATTAATCTAGCTTTATTAAACTAACGCTAACCCTATATATTTTTATATATGTTTTTATTTTATCTCTTTTTTTAAACCTTTTAAGGGCCATGCTCATGTGTTTGCATTGAAACATTACTTCCGGGGCACCACTGCAAAAGTGGGCATGGTTTGTAGACTCAGTCTGCAGCTGGCTCTAATTGGATTTTGCAGTGAGCTGTTAGCTATTGAAATTAATGAGCAGAGAATGTGATAAAACGTGTAATAAATGTACAAATGACTCCAATACTTTGCTATAAACTGCAGAACTAAAGACAAAACGGTTACAAGAGCAAATGGGATAAATAATATGCATATTTAATCAAAATTAAATATTTTACCTATAAAACTGTTATGCTAACAACTAATATCCTTTAATGTTCATGTTTAACAATTTTTAAAATAGGTTGTTGTTCATATCTACTGATATGAAGTTTTAAAATATGGACTTTAAATTTCAATACTGATCAGTTGGACTGCATAATATTTCATAAATAATGATGTTGGCATACAGCAGAATTTACACAAAATGTTAACAATGCTACAAGCACACAAGGCAGATGTCGCAGATGTGCTGTGCTGCATGAGTAGAGAATTTGTGTATTTATTTTTTTGTTAGCAGGCTTAAAGTTAGCAGAACTTAGCGGAAGCTAGTTGGTTTCCAAAGCTAGCAAAACTGCTAATTTGCTAAACGAATGAAAAGTTAGCTTCACTATTAGCTGGTCTCATATTTGATTACTCAGCACATTGTAACTATTTTGTCATTGAGCATGGGGGTACAATTCTTTTATTTTTTCACCAGGGGAGACAGAAAATACTGTAGATTGAGAAGCACTGATCTAATTCAAAGACCCGAACCAGCTTTAGTTTCATCCATATGACGATGTGGACATGCCCAGCTGCTTTGGGAACCATATTATATTACACAGGCTGATGCTCAACATCGCCATATGCTGAAATAAAAAAAAACACCAGCTGTGTTTGATGACCTCTCACCCAGCAGCTGAGAAAAAAATGAACAAATGTTGCAGCCACATTTTTCCTTCCTTGTCTCTGTTTCTTTTGTTAGTTTTGTTTTGTCGCATCAAGTGTGTAGCAGAGATAGCAGTGTACAACAACACTATACAACAACACAGTATACAACAACACTATACAACAACACTATACAACAACACAGTATACAACAACACTATACAACAACAC
>JARVGW010225092.1:0-12287 GCA_031762495.1 Anablepsoides rubrolineatus | reverse complement strand
CTGCTAAAGAACAGGGAAACAACTAAAACATACAGGAGAGTGGGCCTTGAGGACTGGAGTTGAGAAACACTGCTCTAGAGGACATGTCGATGGGACTGAGGAGGTCTTCGACATATTCTGCTTACTGACCCACAATATCCTGAGGTCAGCAGGGAACCATCCCGACCATAAACAGTGTTGGTGGGGAACTGCTTTCACCCCCAAGATGCCGCATGGTTGACCAGAATCACCACCTCGACAATGGAGGCACGGAACATGGCCCACTTGGACTCAATGTCCCCCATCTCCCCCGGAACATGTTCAAAGTTCTCCCGGAGGTGTGAGTTGAAGCTCAGTCTGACAGGAGACTCTGACAGACCCTCACTATACATTTGGGTCTGCCAGGTCTGACCAGCATCCAACCCCTCTCAAGTTTTTATTACACTGTGAGATAAGGTTTCTCTCCTGCTCCAGCCAATCAGAGTTAAGGTTACACAAGCTGGTTATAATGTGTAGGGGAGGAATAGACAAAAACATCTTGTGAGATATGAAAGTTATCACAGCAAAGACATTTGCAGAAGTAGTTTATCAGTTTCCACACAGCTAGGGGTGAGGTCAATTCCCACCCCAACTGTAGGAATGCGATAATTAAGATGTTAAGGACAATATATAATTTTACTTCTAACAGCTACGAATGAAATAATGCATTTTTAGAAGCAAACAGAAGCATACAAATAAAATGTTATTTAAAGAAAAGAAGCTTACCGGTCATGTCCCACGTTTGCTGATGAAGAGTGAATACTGTAGACGTCTCTGTTGCTTCGGACGAGTGAAGACTGTGTGTGTGTCTAGTTTTATACACATTTTCCCCGTCTTGAAACAATATCACTGCATGCTTGTAGGTTTAACAATGGTCTTTAGAAGAATGTGAAGTTTTAAAGAAACTTTAAGGTGTAAAACAATTATTTGACCTTTAAGGCCAGAGTGCTGACTCCTCCTCCTTATTCACTTTCTAGTCAACATATATATCTTTGTTGAATTTGAGTTGAAAAGAATAAAATGCCTGAGAATTAAATGTTCTAGTTAAGGGTGTTAAATAGATTTCATTTAATAATCAGTTGTTGTCCATTATAATTTTGGAGAATCGTCATTAAATTTGACAGAGGGGGTACTATATATGACAAAACGGCTCAGGGGGTACACAAGTCTGAAAAGGTTGGGAACCACTGCACTAGACAAAGACTAAAAACCTCTCAGACAATAATCACTGGATGAACTCCTTTCAATTTCAGTCAAAGGTCTTCAACTTTGTTCCTTGTGTGTCCTGCCTGTTTTAGATGTTTCCCTGCTTCAACACACCTGACTGAAATGAATACGTGATTGACCCATTTCTGCTAAACTTGATAACATTCTAAGTATGTAATTTAATTATTTGAATCAGGTGTGTTGAGGGAAGGAAATAGTTAAAACATGCAGGACTGTGGATTACAAGGAAGATTGTCGAAGACTTCTGCTTTAAGTTATTAGCTAATCTAACTGGAGTCATTTCAGTTCAATTCACTTTATTTATATACAGTGGGGGGAGTATTTACCACTGGATTGTTCAAGTTCTCCCACTTAAAAAGATGAGAGAGAGAGAGAGAGAGAGAGAGAGAGAGAGAGAGAGAGAGAGAGAGAGGCCTGTAATTGACATCATAGTTAGACCTCAACTACGAGAGACAAAATGAGAAAACATTTCTAGAAAATCACATTGTCTGATTTTTTAAAGAAATTGTTTGCAAATTATGGTGGAAAATAAGTATTTGGTCAATAACAACAAGCAAGATTTCTGACTCTCACAGATCTGTAACTTCTTCTGTCCTCAGGACAGAGGAGCCTAACGGCTTAGTCTTAAACTCTGCCATGAAATGTGATGAGAAACATGCATTAGTTAAATAAATGCTGGCCCTTTAGTTTAGAAAACGTGCTCCTGTACTTGGTAGTTTGTTTCCTTCCATGTGGATGCTTCTCAGATTGAATGAGTGAGCAGTTAATATTGCTGCAGGCAGCCGTTTATCAGTGCACCTCACTCTAAAAATATCTCCAAAATGACATCCTTTTGTGGCCCTACCATCGGCCCCTTTCTCCTGCCATCAGCTCTGCTCCACTTACAGCACAGAATGAGCATCTTCTCTGCTCCTCTCCTCTGACTTACTGTGGCAGCAAGAAACATAAGCACAGACCAGGAAGTTGTTATTGTGTTTGGTGTTGCTCATGTTTGTGGTGTTGTTATTGGAAGCAGTGACTCTCAACATACATGCCTTTGCTTTACAGTGCCTCTAACATTACTTTTAGTAATGTTTCTCTGCTGTGTGGCACGATAAAACAGTGGGCAAAGCTATTGTCTCTCACTCTCAATGAGAACGTAAATTAATAAATCCCAGTCAGGGACCAATCTGGGTGGAGTTTACATGTTCTTTCCTTTTATTTCTCTGGGTATTCTGGTTTTGTCCAACAAAACATGCATGTTGGGTAATATGTGAATGTTTGTCTTGTTTTTGATGGTCTTGTGACCTGTCCAAGGTGTCCCACATCCCTCACACACATAGTTGGACATAAAAACAAAACAAAAAAAAAGATTAGATTAGATTAGATTAGATTAGATTAGATTCAAATTTATTGTCATTACACATGCACAGGTGAGTAATGAAATGCAGCTTGGTATCTAACCAGAAATGTTTTATGCATCATAAATAGTGAAGTATGTTTTAGGGTAAAGGGAAATAGGCAGAAGATGAAATAGATGATATAGATACAATTGAAAATATTGAATAGTGCATAGGGAGTATACAATAACTAGAATATATAATACATGTATAATATGGCTGCTGATTTGAAATAGATAAATATGCAGGACATACAAGCTGTGCATGTAATAAATCAAACATAACTGAGACATCTGGCAATTCTGTGAGCTGCACATGGTGCCCTTTTTTCACTTGAACACCTGCCCCCCAAAATGTCTGTGCACACCACTGGATATGACAGTAAACATGCACCTGGCTCTGCAAGATTCCTCTAATTTTGCTTTTAGTTTGCCATTGATCAAGCAGTTAGCTGCTCAGAGGCTGGTTGTTTCCATGGTAACTTCAGTCCAGCCTGTAGAAATGAGAAACTGTATCAAATGGTGCAGTTTAAAAAGGTTTACTCTTGTTGTTTGTTAATGATGGTACCCACTCAATGTAAGCAAATCATACACTGAACTCCAAATGGAGTTATGCTACTGATCTACTTCTTTTTGTTTTTGAATACCACCAGAGCAGCACCTAATTTTGTTGTTATTGTTACATCAACAATAAATAAATAGTCTGTTGTTCTTCTTTGGAGCTGGTTGTTATTGGTGTATGGTACTGAAAAAAATGGTATTGATTTGATACTAAGTAAATAAAAGATTACCAATTTTGTTCTCATCTGATATTTGTAATTTATAGGAGCAGCCTGCAGGGGGATCAGTGTGTCATGGTTTATTATCAGTATGCTAGTTTTTCTAAATTTCTTTGATCCACTCAGAAGATCAATCTACAACAATATTAATGGTAATTAACATATTTGAATACAGAGAGAGACAATCAATGATGATGCCTTCATTACTTTTAGACTAAAGTATTTGATTCTGTGGAACACCAAGTTTTATTTTTAGTTTT
This sequence comes from Anablepsoides rubrolineatus, assembly GCA_031762495.1. Taxonomy (NCBI): domain Eukaryota; kingdom Metazoa; phylum Chordata; class Actinopteri; order Cyprinodontiformes; family Rivulidae; genus Anablepsoides; species Anablepsoides rubrolineatus. The sequence continues at coordinate 8,625 of JARVGW010225092.1, read as the reverse complement.
AGAACATTAAAAATTATATTAAGTTAATGAGAGGTCTATCAGAACATCAGTTGCTGTATAATACTACTTAAAAAGGTACCATAGCTAGATTAAACATTAATGTTCGTATTCCTCAAGGGTGCTCAATCTTACCATATCATTTCACTTTAGTTACTGAAATGTTTGCGTTAAAAGAAACTTTACGACTTTAAGAAATTTAACATTTTTGAGAAAAAACTATCAGAACAAATGATTTTGGAATCATTAGCCAATTAGTAGATGATACTACCATTTTTTTTTAGAAATACAAAACAGTTTCCAATAGTAATTGAAAAATCAAATTGTTTACAGAGGCCTCTTTTAAACATTCAGGATGCATCCAGAAAAAAATAAAATCCAACATTCCAATTAAATCTAAAAATAAGTATTTAGTAACTGTTGTAACCAAAACCAAAAATCAACATTAACTATTAAAAACAATTAAAAAATGTAAATCCAAATTTAATTCATGGCTTTAATGTGACCTTTCTACATTAGGACAAATCAATTCATTAAAAAAGGAAAGTTTGTCAAGATGAATATATTTAACTTGTAGCAAACTGTACCAAAAAGTTTAGCTAAACTATTGATCATATGAAAATTACCTTTATCTGGAGAAACAGACCACTACCTAAGAAAAAGTCACATGGTCAAAGAAATTAAAGCAGGTGGTCTGAAAGTAATTGATTTCAAATGCATTAATGGAACACTTAAGATTAATTGATAAAAATCCTGGATCAAAACCTCTGAATTTGTCAGGATTTGTTTAGGAGGTTGAACCCCAGGTGCAGAACTGCATGAAAATGGTCCACAAAGGTTGCAAACAAAGGTTTTAATAACAAAAACAAAAATGCTGGCGTGGCAGCAAAAAGTACTACAAAAAAACAAAAACAGGCTTGGGTACAAGGAACCAGATACATAAGAACAGGATACAAGCAAAGCTCTGACTCCAGACTAAAGACAGAGAACAGAATTTAAAGGAGAACTAACGAGCTAAAACAAGAAACACCTGGGAGACAACTGAGGAACAGGTGAGAGTGGGCGGAGGAGTAAAGACAGGCAAGAGGAGGTAAACAGAAAGATAGTACAGAAAACAAGAGTGACCAAAAAACACGCACAGACACAGTGACAGAGCCCCCCACATTAAGAGACAGGTCCTGACCTCCCAAACCAAGCCAAGAGGGGGAGGACAACAAGATGAAGAACCAGGGACAGGAAACACACACACACACACACCTACACACGCACACACACATGCAAGGACCAAGAAAAATAAATCAAAACCGACAGGTCAGGCCTGGGAACAGAACCTAAACAAAAACAAAAGTTCAGGTGGCACCTAGCCTGGTAAAAACCAGACCCTGTCCTTCACTTTGCTTCAGACGAGTAGCAGTGAAGCAAAACTAGAATTGAGCAGAACTGCGTAGGAAGGTAAGGGCCAGGCTAGGTGACACCTGATGTGTGCAATATTATGAATGACAGCTTAGCAAATGGACAGGTACCAGTGAGTTATAAACATGCCGTGGTTACACCACTGATTAAAAAGTCTGACCTGGAATCTATTGTCAAATTTCAGTCCAATCTCAAAACTGTCCTTCCTGTCTAAGATACTGGAGTGAATTTTTCGCAGCGAACTGATTTTTGTACCTAATTGAGAACAAACTTCTTGAGCCATTTCATTTTTGTTTTAAAACTCACCACATTACTGAGTCGGCACTGAACATTTTTAGTGACATTCTTTTAGCCACAGACTATGGTCACTGTGTTGTTTTGTTGTTGGATAACACCTGCTTTCTACACACTGAACCAGTGAATCTTCCTGTCTTGACAAAAGAACTGGGGGGCCATTAAGGGCTCTACTTAACAGAGATGAGCTTTTGTGTGCGTGTCAGAATGGTAAATGGTAAATGGACTGTACTTATATAGCACCTTTCTATCCATCCAGGACACTCAAAGCGCTTCACACAACAATCTGTGTCCTCATTTACCCATTCACACAGCAATCTATTAGGTCTCTACAAAGCTAACATGTACAATCAATCTATGGAGACTAATCAGTGCCAATCACATTCATTCAGGGTTCCCACACCTTGGTCAACATGAAATTCAAGGACCTTTCAAGGACTTTCCAGTACCAATTTCCTCAAATTCAAGAACCACACGCAACAGTAATTACCTACTGCTACTGCAGAATGTTACCAATAAACAGGTTTAATACCATGTAAATTCAATGAAAAACCGAACAACATAGAAGTGGTTGAGTCAGAAACAATGAAAGAAAGTGGATTAAATGTACACCCTACATTCATATCCACAATACATGGACATGTAATTATGTCCTGGAAGGGAGGTTTGGCAGCTCAGTTTGGGAGGAGGGGATGTGAACTAGGGGTGTAAATCACCAGCTTTATCACGATACGATATTACATCGATATGTTTGGATGACGATTTGATATTTCTCGATATCACAATGTCTGTCATTATATGATTTCGATTCAATTCAATTCACATGTCTGCGATCAATATAATGTGATATCATATGCCCATCTAACACAATGACTGTGTTAGATGGGCATACGTTATCAATTCACATTGAGAATATGATGACGATATAGATCGATATTTTTGTTTTGCCACGATATAGTTGAATCACGAACCATTCATATCGATATAGATTGATGTATCGTTACACCCCTAATGTGAACATGTTCAGACGCTCAGTGAGGACAGGAGGAACTGTGGTGCTTTCACCTGGGCTCAGAAAGAATGACCTGCCCTACTCTGCTCTGATTGGGTAAAAGTATGACTACGGCTCACATTATTTGTTGAAAGCCACATCAGTTTATCTCTTTGGAGTAATTTTTTCCACTTGGTTGGAATTGTACGTCTCCTGTGTTAATGTTGGTACATGTGATATGCTAATTCTGTACTGTGGAGATCATCAGTCGTTGTCGAGTGAAAAAAACTTTTGCTAACATAGTGTTGCCTGCGAACTGGAAGACCGGTGTGTGGCCAAAGAATGCGGAAGTGCTGGAACGGACGTCCGTGGCATAGGCTATTGGAGCACACCCTCTGGTCCCCCTTTTTAAAGAGCGGAACCGCCACCCCAGTCTGACAATCCAGTGGCACTGCCCCTGATGTCCACGCAATACTGCAAAGGCATGTAAACCAGGACAGCCCCTCAACATCTAGATCCTTGAGGATATCAGGGCAGATCTCATCCACCCCTGGAACCCTGCCACCATGGAGCTTTTTAACTACCTTAACGGCCTCAGCTTTAATAATGGATGGACCAGCCCCAAAATCCTCAGATTCTGCTTTATCCATAGATGACAGTGGGATTGAGAAGGTCCGAGAAGTATTCTTTCCACCTCCCAACGACATCACTGGTTAAGGTCAACAGCTTAGTGAAGTGCTGCTTCCCTCACCTCAGCTGCCGGATGGTTTTCCAGAACCTTCTTGGAGTCGATCGAGAATCTTCGTCCAAGGCCTCACCGAACTCCTCCCACATCTGAGATTTTGCCTCAGCAACGGCCAGGGCTGCAGCACACTTGGCTTGCCGATACTCCTCAACTGCCTCCAGAGTCCTACCAGCCAACAAGGCCAGATAGGACTCCTTGAGGTGTGGAACATGGCCCACTCGGACTCAAAGTCACCCGCCTTGGCTGGGATGTTGCTGAAGTTCTCTGGGAGGTGTGAGTTGAAGGTCTGTCTGACGGGTTCCTCTGCCAGGCGTTCCCAGCAAACCCTCACTACATGCTTGGGTCTCACCCTGTCATCTGATCCAACTAACTAACAGGTGGTGATCAATTGACAGCTCAGCTCTTCTCTTCACCCAAGTGTCCAAAACACACGGCCACAGAACAGATAACATGACTGCAAAGTCAATCAGATCTGCGACCTTGGGTGTCCTGGTGCCACGTGCACTTAAGGATATCCTTATGTTCAAACAAGGTGTTTGTGATGGACAAACTGTGACTAGCACAGAAGTCCAACAACATAACACCACTCAGGTTCAGATCAGAGAGGCCATTCCTCCCAACCATGCCTCTCCAGGTCACACTGTCATTAACCATATGGGCATTGAAATCCCCCAGCAGAATAAAAGAATCACCAGCTGGAGCACCTTCCAGCACCCCCGCTAAGGACACCAAGAAGGCTGGGTACTCTTTGTCAGAGCCTGTCTCACCACCTGAAGGCATAGGGAAGCTAACTTCTTATCAACTGGTGTAAACTCCAACACAAGCACCAAGTCGAGGGGCCAAAAGTAGACCCACACCAGCTCGGAACCTCTAACCATGGGCAACTCCAGAGTAGAATAAAGTTCAGCCCCTCTTGAGGAGATCGGTTCCGGAGACCATGCTGTGCGTTGAGTTGAGTCCAACTATATCTAGCCGGTACCTCTCAACCTCATGCACAAGCTCAGGCTCATTCCCCAACAGAGAGGTGATGTTCCATGTCCCAATAGCCAGTTATGATAGGCCAGGGTCAGAGCACCAAGGTCCACGCCTTTGGCTACTGCCTGTGGCATCATACACCAACTCGTACGGCCCCTCCTGTAGGTGGTGGGCACTGGACCCACAGGAAGGCAAACCCATGTAGCTCATTTGGGCTGAGCCCGGCCAGATCCCATGGGTAGAGACCCGGTCACCAGGCACCTGCAATTGAGCACCTACTCCAGGCCTGGCTCCAGGATGGGGCCCCAGTAACCCACGTCTGGGCAAGGAACATCATGTTCCTTGATCTTTTGTGTCCATATGAGTCAGTTGAATCATTCTGTCTGGCCTGTCACCTAGGACCAATCTGCCATGGTAGACAATTGAAACTGCCCCTGACAAAGATTATTCAGGCACACAAACTTCTCCACCACGATAAGGTGATCATTCAATGGAGGAGATGGGCAATATAGGATATTCCCTATGGGGGAATATATGGGTATATATATTGTGGGGCAGCAAGATGGCTCAGTTCGTAGAGCTGATGCCTCTTAGCAAGAAGGTCTCTAAATCAAATCCCGTCCTGGGGACCTTTCTGGGTAGAGTTTGCATGTTCACTCCATGCATGCGTAGGTTCCTCCCACTGACCAAGAACATGACTGTTAATTGGTAACTCTAAATTGTCTCTATGTGTGAGTGAGAGAGTGAATGTTTGTCTGTCTCGTTTGTCTCTACGTGTGGCCCTGTGATGGACTTGCGACCTGTCCATGGTGTGCCCCGCCCTTCACACAGTAACTGCTGGATATGGGCACCAGTGACCCCCATGACCCTAAAAGGAAGAAGTGGTTATATATAATGGATAATGGATGGCAATTACATATGGAAAGTAGCAATGCAAAATTGCAGTGTTTGTTTCCTTTATTTTTTTTGAGATCGCATTGTCAGTACAAAATGTTTGTATATGTGGAAAGTCCCTCCTAATTATTTTATTAGAGAACAGATGTAACTAGTTCAACAAGTAACTAGTTCTATTTAGCAAGAGAACTAGTTACTTGAATTACTCAAGCATTTTTTGTTCTTTTGGTAAAATCACTCAAGTGCATTGTTCTATAAGTATTTTATAATTGTTTCTCTGGTTATAGTTAATTTAATATGTAGAATAGTTCTTGGTTACTCAGGTTTATAAAGGTAATGTGTTCTATGTGTGGATGTATCTGCCTGCTTTATTACTACATGAAGTGTTACCTAACCTATGATGCTCAATGTGTAAAAAGTAACCCAAGAAGTAAGACAATTTTTAAGTATGATTTTCAGATAAAATGACAGTGGACAGGATAGGTGAGGCTCACTCTTGTGTTCTACATCACAATATACTGATTTTAGTTTGTTTTATTGGTAAAATTATCTTCAAATGGCTGGAAAATGCAGTTTTGAGTAGATAAAAAAAATTCTGGGAGAGCATGCTCCTAGAACCTCGTTGGCAGGTATGATGTAGACTTCTGAGATTCTGTTTCACATTCAATATATAGTTGTTATTAACTGTTTTAATTAGACAAAACTATATGTAATTTTGTATGTGAATGTATGTTGGCAGTGAGGTTTAGAAAATCTGCTGGGAGCTAACCCCCTCTAAAGATCAATTCCTAGAATTGCCCCTGCTTCTACTATAGAAATGCTATTCACCATAAACACAAATCATTCATTGACATCAGCCTTAAAGATGTTTTTTTTCTTGTAATAGTTTCTGAGATATTTAGAACTTCCATCAGACCTGCATATGAGTCCCGTGCATTTTGTGTTCTGCTGCGTTATTATTCATCACTCACAGACTGTCCATGTGACAGCTGCTGCTATCCAGTAATTTCAAGGTTTCCAGCATGATGAGTGAGAAGTGGCAGTGTGTGGGAGTGAGGCAGTGACTGCACTACATTTTACAATCAAAGTCTCTGCTTATTTCTTTTATCTCTAGCTCCAAATTTCAAATTCAAGCTGAATATTTTAATAAAAATGCTTCACCATGAAAAGCTCCAGTAAATAATTGTAATAAAAAAAACGACATGAGAACTCTAAGCTGTGTAATGGATTTTTCAGTACATGAGTACTCTTCATGCTGTTGCCATGGCACTGGCCTGCTGCCTTTTACAGTTTATGTGCAGACAAGTGCCTATAAAACAGAGAAACATGGTTCTGTGAGGAAGTTTTGTTTTTTCTGGACTAAGGTTAAAAATGTTTGAGAGTTCTCAGTCAAACTGGCTGTTATTTAACAATCTTTTCAGTTCTTGTCCAGCTAAGGAAACAGTATGATGTATATAGATCAGTCTGAAGGTAGAAACGTAAGATCTGAATTATTGTGGTGTTCCTCAGGGTTCTGTGCTTGGACAAAAAATTTGTTTGTTTATTTTGCATGTGAAATATTTGGTCAATGTGTCAAAGTTTTTAAAATGTATTTTGTTTGTTGATTACACAATACTTTTTTTATTCTGGTAAAAATATTGAACAGATGTTGGAGGTGATACAAACAGTATTTATGAAAATACAAACTTAGTTTTAACTGAAATTATCACTGAATTTGATTAAAACAAACAATGTGATATTTAGTAATAAAGCAAACTATTGAGGTTCCACTTTTATAGAGTTAGTGAAGTTTTTGGGTGTTGTCATTGATGAAAAGCTAACGTAGAAATCTCATACACTAACTGGCCAAAAACAAACTCACCACCTTGATTTAACTAAGGTCTATGATGTGTGGTTGCTGCAGTTGGTCAGGTCTAGGTTCAGCAACAGTACATGCTCAGAGAATGAGATCAGCTGACTACCTGAATATACCAAATGACCAGGTTATTTTATCAATGGATTTTTTCTTCCCTGATGTAATGGTCATATTCCAAGATGACAATGTCAGGATTCATCAGGCAGTAACTAAGAGTGGTTCAGGGAGCATGAGACATCATTTTCACTGATGGATTGGCTCCACAGAGTCCATTGAGAATCTTTGGGATGTGCTGGAGAAGACTTTCTGCAGCGGTCAGACTCTACCATCATCAATTCAAGATCTTGTTGACAAATTAATGCAACACTGGATGGAAATAAATCTTATGACATTGCAATTTAGACATAGTGTTTCCATAAGCTTCTGCAACCCAAAAACTTCACTAAACTCTATAAATCTTAACACTCCACTCTAAATTGAACCTCCATTTTTGCCCTCCTGGTTCTCTGATCAAAGAGCCTAATGTCTTCTGTTTTTTTGTTTTTTTCTGTCATGTCAGCAGAATCCGAGCGGCACTGATGAGACAGGAAACCAGACGCACCTGAGAGGAAATGAATCCGACCTGAAAATGTTAACTAATTACCAGATGTTTCAACATCCTAATCAACATCTGGTCTCACCAGCTGGAGTCTAATTATTTGTGAGGATTTATGATTAGCTCATCCTCTTTTTATGCATCTTACTTACAAGCAAACCTTCTCTGCCAACAAAACCAGGTACAGACTTCATCACAACATGAAGCATAAGTAGAAAATGAAATATAATGAAACAAACTGTGCTGCAGGAGCAGAAAGGGTAGTTTATGCATTTTTACATATTTGGACTAATGAAGTTTTGTTATTATTATGTTATATAGGTTTTAGTGTGTAAATTGTATTCTGTGTTCTTTGTGCTTTTATGTATTTATGACTGCTACTGATATATATGGAAGGACAAATATTGGATTATTTTGTTTTATTCTATTTTAAAACTATAAAGCTCAGGTTTCCACTTTTTGGAGGAACTGAGACCAGTTGTTGGAGGTTTTGAGGAAAATTGAAGAGACCAGTTGTTGGTTTTGGAGGAACATTTTTTGTTTCAAAAAGAAAAAAATAAGTAGGTCCTCTGAACGGTTCTTCTTTAATGAAACGTTTCGTCTCTCCAAGAGACTTCTTCAATGTGAGGAGTTTCAGGTGAACTCAGACTTATAAGCACTGACTCCACATGGTGGAGAGAATGAGCCAGCACAGACGAACAACATCATCAGGCCATGTTGGATTCACTCCTTCCACGCCACTAGGTGGCTCTATGAGTCATTTGTCTTTTATTTTGAAGGGCTATGTTTGAAACAGGAAATGACATTGATAAGACAGGAAGTGATCTTTTGCCGCCTGAAAGTTAACAAGTTGCCTTAATAATCTT
>JARVGW010225035.1:0-12301 GCA_031762495.1 Anablepsoides rubrolineatus | reverse complement strand
CTTGTTATCTCGTGATAATGACATAATTAACTCGTTATCACGGGAAAACGGTCTTTGTTATCTCGTTATAACGACATATTATCTTGTTATCACGAGAAAACCATAGAAAATAATTATGAACGGAAAACGTCCTCTCTCGGCTTCCATAGATGTCTCCCTCTAGTGAACAAAGACAACAAACCTTCTGTATTGTTTTGTACATAATTTTAATTTTTATGTAAGTAAAATAAGTACATGGTCAAATATATGAAACAAAAAACAGTTGTTGCATTAAAACAGAATTCATGTTTTTGTTTAAAATGTATTTCTTAACTGATTTCACATTTATAGAAAAAAAAAGTATATTTTATAGTATTACTACCATAACTTAGAACAGTCCTTATGTATAAATACACTAAATTTCAGTCTTTACAATTGAATTAATCTGATAAACACACAAAATGTAAACATTGTTGAAGAAAATCTGTGAGCGCACCAAAGCTTACAAAAACATGCAAAATGATTCTGTTACTCCATCCATCCATTTTCTGTACACACATTCCTTTCAGGGTCACTGGTGCCCATATCCAGCAGTCACAGTGCGAGGGGCGGGGTACACCTTTCTCATGCAGCTCATCAAGTATAAGATGTCAGAGAGATAAGTTTAAGGAGTCCAATTTTTTCTATAAATAAATTTCACACATTGAGGACTTTATATAACAACAGAGAGGTCACATTTCTTGGCAGGTGTGGCAGGCATCAGGTATCGTACTCTCTTCCAGAAGTGGGAGTTCCAGGAGGCGGCTCCTCGTGTGCCCTCTGGCCACCTGATGGGGGCGCTCTTACGAATCAGATGCTGCAGTCCAGCGGGAAGGTGTGTGTACCCTTGAGGCCCAGTGTCCCCCAGCTGGATCAGAATCACACTCATATCCCTCTGAACCAGCGCATGGTGGAGTCCAACCTGAGACATGATGAAAAGAAATGGAGCTGCATTTTGTTCTCACCTTCACTGAAGTAACTCAATGCGTATTTATTATTCTTTTCCCCCACAAAGGAGTGCACTCACTGACCCAAAAACATTTAGCACCTAATTAGAGTAGTGTAAAAAAAAACAAAACATGTTGAGTTATGAGACTGTACTGATGGCAAACAGATGAAGAGGATAACTGCAGGGTCATTGCTATTGTGCTGCAGGCACAGATTTCATGGGTCTCTGTAATGCTATAATAATTACCCCCACCCCACCCTGTACAGCTCACATGTTCTTGATCAAGTGTGATCCAACCACCCAGCAAACCCACATCATGACTCATACAAAACTTCATCGAGTTGGTTGGTAGTATCTGGGGTGGGGATGTCTTTGCTTGTTCACATGACATCAATGTTAGACAATATTTCTCCACCTTATGTTCTGAAGCATAACACCACTGCAAACAACTATTCAATAAATGAAGACACATTTTCCAGCTCATGTGTCTTCCAGATCAAAGACGAGACAAACACCAAGCAGAGTTTCTTACCTGCCAATCAAACCCTCCTATGACTGAGGTTTGGTTTGAGGTGGGACATTTGTCTGTGATCTCAGACTCTGGTTTGGATCCCGGGGTGAGGATGACAATCAGCCTCCTGCTCTGCCTCAGGCACCTCTCCACCAGCTCCAGACGATCTGTGTGGTCACAAAAAGCTTGTTTAAGTTTAGTTTGTACTTTATATTTTGTTCGACCGATCGCCCGAGAGCACACAAAATACTCGTCCATAAAATAGATCTCATATGTTGTTTCACAGGTTCAGCACAGATTCTACATGTTCTAATTAAGAAAATCAGAATGCTGACCTTCTCCTGGAATGTCATCTCTGCCTTGGATGAAGAGTCGATATCCACACTTGTCTTCGAGGACTGAGGGCAAAGCCGCTGAGACAAAATTACAGATTTTGTCCTCAGTGTCTCTGTCCAGCTTCTGTGTCTGGTACACCACATAGGCATCATATAATCTTGCATCTGGGACACAAGCAAATCAATACAAATTATTTTATAACTGCTTTAAATGTTTTAGTACCGGTCTTCAGTTTTTCCTCCCCCTTTTAGGTTCACATTAGTGTCGGTGATTCAAACCTTACTCAATCTGATTCATTTGGCTTTTGAGGTACCAGTAAACGCATCCAGGAATGAAGCGGTCACTGTTTCCTGATGAAGCTGGAAAATTCCTGCCTGCTTACAAAATCCCTTCGGATGATGTTAGAGCGGTTAAACAAACATAAAACCTTCCGTCATTGCTCCACATACTGAAGATAGAAAAATATTAGGATTAGACAGTAACCTTTAGTGCTTTATTTATCTTGTGATGTCATTGAATTAAAAACAACTATTAGACTAATGTAAGGAAAGAAAGAAGAGCCTACTAATGGTGCTGCAGGAAACAGAAATGATTCAACTGGCACTAAATGCTTAGTCTTTAGATGATGCAGAGATTAGATTTGTATTTGTTAACCACTCAAGTGGGAGGACACATCCTGTGTTGGGGAAAAGAAGCACCTTTTTCAGAAGAACCTGATAATGGGTCTACGTCATGAAACCATATCTGTGGTAGGAAAAATATCTTAGAACTGGCAAAGAGGTGTCTTAAAACACTGGAAGGAGAGAAGCAGAAAACCAAGCAAAACTCTGAATAAAAGTGACTTAAAGTTTGAACATTTTGAAATGGGCTTTTGTAAAACAAACAAAAAAGCAAACAAATAAAAGAACAGATTGTCCTGATGCATCTTAGTAATCCAGGTAGTAAAATCAAAAACAAAAATAAGTAAGTCCTCTGGATGGGTTCTTCTTTAATGAAACGTTCCATTAAAGAAGAACCTGTCCAGAGGACTTACTTATTTTTCTCTTTGAAAAAAAAAAACAGATTAAAATGATTATTATTAAAACAGCTAATATCTGTTATGGATAAATTTTAAACAACCTCAGTTTACAGAAACATAAAAGGACCTGACTGATCCTAAAACAACTCTAATCTGAAGAATGATCTGGAAAACTCTGATCACACTGTAATGACAAGTTAATAAAAGAAGCAGAAGTGTTGTAGCTACTGATGTCTCTATTTGCACTTGAAAATAACTGAACTGTGTAAAAACAGCTGTGTAATGTTAAACTGATGATGGTATGAAGGTTTATGAAATACCATTTACACATGTTATAAGATGAGACCAATCTATTTTGTTCAGACTAGCCATTAGCTCGTCAGTCTGATCTTATTTTTCCCAAACTGAAAAGTTATCTGCACCAAGTAAGATATTAAAGGTTCATAACCTTCCATAGAAAACTATAAATCTAAACTATTCCTTTTAACTCTTTTTTTTTGTTTCTGTTCTTGGAGGAGCAAGACACTTTTTATCCTCTCTCCTGCCCTCCCTTATCTTCCCTGCTTTGCTGCTCAGAACTTTCTCTACGTTTTCATCCAAAACCAGAAATTATGGATATTTTTATTTTTATGGATTTGGTTAGCTGGTCTCTTAATAAATTTTTTAGTTCAAGTTTTTTCTTCCATGGGAGGACATGTCAAACCTCTGTTCTGGATAAATATTTGGATTCTGATCACTGGATTCTACAGATTGGCTCGGTGGTCTCCTGGTGTTCTACAAATTGGCTATTCAGGCCGTTCTCCTGGCTACCTGACCTTTGAAGGATGGCCGTTCTATCAGCTCTCAGACCTTTGCCTTGAGCGAGCTGGACTCGATCTGCAAGCGATTCTGCTGAGGGTCGCGGGCCGGCTGTGGTCCCTGGACTTTGCTGGTCAGATGGAATTAATCTTGGAGAAAGCTGATAGTTCAGCTCGGTGGAATTCATCCAAACTATTTGTCTGATTGGATTCAACACATGAGAGGTAACCAGCAGACATAAAGGCTGATGGAAAAATTTTAATTTCTGCCTGAAACCAAACAGTTCCTTCTGTTCCAAAATACTTATAACAGAATTTGGCTCTCCTGCCATGGCCTTGAGAGCTGTGACTAAATACTTCCTGGATGTTGACGTCGACTGAGAGTCTGACCCCCACATTTTCCCCCTCCCACACCCGTCTGTGATCTGGTTCCTGGAGCAAGCTGAGGGCCGCATAGAAAGAACTGTTAACATCAATATTCTGGACAATGGCTGCATGTGTTTTGAGGTCTTGATTGTTCGGGCTTACTTTTCAGATATTCACACAACTACATACAACACTTTAGGTTTCAGATACATGGCCCCCCTGAACTCACTCACACCTCCTGGCTAATAAATGTGCTCTATGCAGAGTTTTTTTCTTATAAACACCATCGTGTGTCACTTTGCTGACATAATGTGATGGGGTTTTTTTTCTCCTCATCTTTCCTTGTGTGGTTTTTAGTTTTTCTTTTAAGGGTAGCACCTCCCCATGATGTCTTCATGAACATGATCCTTGTTCTGTACAGGGGTTGACAGCTGCATGACCCAGAGCACCTGTTCTCCTGTTTGTTATGTTCTGTCTTCTTCTGTATGGGTGTTCTGAACTGTAATTTCATTGTGCTCTGTACAATGACAATAAAGGCCTTATCTAATCTAAACAGTTGATGAAATTCTTAAACAATAATTTACTGCAATGATTTATTTTACTATTAATTTAAAGACTGAATACATATATTTTGAATTTTTGATAGAGAATTCCTCCTCCTTTACCTTTATTTTGTCTTTTTTGTGGGAGATAGGGTCTGAAGAAGAGAGCGAGGTCAATAGCAAAGAACCTGATGAGCACAGCAGCAAACACACAAGTGAGAAACACACACACTCCTCCAACAACCAGTGGAACGACTGACTCTGGAAGAAAAACACAAAGATGAAGCGTTAAATGCAATGAGAGTTTTCTTGACATATTTCATTGCAGTATTCAAAGACCAGCAAATTGAATATCCTGCGTCACAGAGAGTACCTACGACTGCTGTCATATTTTGTTTTGTGTGTGTGTGTGTGTTGGAAGATTGAGACCAGGAGCTGAACAAGGATTGGCTACAGGTTGATGAAGGAACTGCATAAAGATTAGCTGAGAGGTGATGACGTCGAGAGCTACAGGCTCTTCCCTTCCTAATTTACCCAAAACAGAAGAAAAATATATTCAAAATACATGGCAGCTCACCCCTACAAAACCCCTCACCAAACTATTTCTTTAGTTGGACAAACAACTTTAAATGCCTGAGAGAAACACATAATATTGGCCCTTTAAAAAGAATCCAGTGGATTCTTGTTTTATTCAGACATACCATTTTGAACAACACATTTTTTCTACAACCTCTCAGCTAATATTTATGCAGTTCCTTCATCAACAGGTAGCCAAACCTTGCTCAGCTCCTGGTCAATCTTCCAATCACAGATGGCATCTGGAAACTTATTTGCATAAAAAATTATCCCAACACACACACACACACACAAAACAATACGACGGCCTCCTTCTACTGGGATTTCAGCTGCAAGTCACTTAAGGTTTTTTTCTACAGCAGTTTGGAGTTTGAATTTGACAAAGACTGGGTAAGTTTGAGCTATGATTATGCTTTACAAGTTACTGTACTTATATAGATTTTAAATATCTGCACACTGACCTCTCTGCTTGAGAGTCAAAGTAACATTGACATTCGTGTAAAGTTCCACACCGACACACTTAAACTCGTTCTGGAAATCTTTGGCAGATACTCTTTCAATAGTCAGGACGGCTGTGAAGATGGAATTCTGTGAATCTTTCTCAATAACTCTGAAACACAAACAGAGTTGAGTTATTTTACAGAAAAAAAATGAATGAACTGAATGTGACATGTTTTATTTATATAAAATGTTTTTCCCCTTCATGCAGTTACAAAACTTCATTTGCTTTATATTTCAGTTTAATTATTGGTAAAATCTGGATCTTACAGTTTGGTGGTTTGATTGTATCCATCCATGTGTTGGACTGGCTGTCCATTAATCTCCCACCTGGCTGCACAGTGCCTTTTCACATTAGTTCCACATAAAACGGAGCAGTTCAGCTTGATGGCAACACCTGGGAGATGGAAGAAGAGACATTAGATAAAAACATATTATTCCTTCACAGCTGCAGGTTTAATAAAATCCACCACAGAGAAAACAACCAGACAGGATTAAAGATGTTCTAACTTAGCAGCACTGAATGGAAGCAATGAACTTTCTGCTTCTTTAAAAACAGAAAGACAAAAAAAACTAGTGGTAAAAATCCAGTTTTAAACACAGATGTTTATGTTTCTATTAATGAATTGTAAGATGAGTAGAAATATAGGTGAATAATGTGTGCTGACTTTCATTTGTGGAAGTTTTCCTAACCTTCATCAGCCAGTTGCACATTAGTGGTTGGAGAGAGGATTTTGATTTGACGATAGACAACCACTTCTGTAAGAAACAAACAAAACCAATGATGAGTGTGAAGGTTGTAGTCTGAAGAGGGAACAGTTAAACGAAGAAGAAGAAGAAGAAGAAGAAGAAGAAAACATGGGGAGGTGGGAGCTGCTTGCATTAAAACCCTTTCACCTGTATGAATTAGCTTCCTGGAGCCTGAGGTGTTGTAGGTGTTGTGATGGTGCATCCAGGTACAGACGCAGGTGTAGATGTCTTCATGTTCTTTGGTGGCTTCATACACAAACAGATCATTCTTATGCTCACCTTGAAGAAGATCAGTGCCCTTCATTAAAGAGACAGAAATATCAGAGAGAGGGAGAGAAACAAGAAGTATTATATACATTTGGTCGCATACTCATCATTTAGAGTGAACAGAAACCAAAGTGCACATTCCTGTTAAAATATTGTCTGTTTTCATTGTATAAAAAGTCAGATCACCATGAATAAGAAAACAACCGTTCAGTGGAAATATTTCAACAAAAAGCAGCAAGTGTGTTTCTACGGAAGCTGAGAGCAGCCGTTTTCTGCATATAATTATTTTCCATGGTTTTCTAAATAAGCCCTCGTTATTTTGTGATAACATCATATGTCGTTATCACAAAATAACGAGCATTGTTTTTTTGAGATAACAAATTATTTACATATCGTTTTCCTCGTGTATCATTCAGTAACCATGAAGACAGCCTGGTCCCCTCAGCTGGTCATCGATGAAGTTTACTATTTATTGATTTATTTATTTACCGTTACTTAGCCTGGCAAATCCGATCGCAGATCTCTTCTGCACGTTCGGCCTGAACCTGAAGGCAGTAATGTTGTGTCCTTTTTGTACCATTACACAGATTAAGATTGGGATTTGTTTGTCTACAGATAACTTTCATATCAGCCCTCGTCATCTAAGGAGATGGCTGGCCCGACTGGAGATCAGCAGGTGTTTACACAGTGATCCTGCTGATATCGGTAATAAACTGAGGGGATCGGGCCGTCTTAATGGTTACTGAATGATGCACAAAAAAACCGTAACTCGTTATCTCGAGAAAACACTCCTTTGATCCGAACAAGGTGATCTGAACTGTAATTTCATTGTGCTCTAAGTACGATGACAATAAAGGCTTATCTTATCTTATCTTGTTCTTTCATAACGACATAATATGTCGTGATCTCGAGAAAACCATGGGAAAAAATGATATGCTGAAAACTGCCGCTCTCTGCTTCCGTAGGTTTCTCACCCTTACTTTATCTGCATCTTTCACTTTCATTAAGGGTCTTGATTTACTGACAAATGCACCTTTTTTTCAGTTAGTGACTGATAAAGATGAACTATTGCTCAGACTTGTGGCTTTCTGGTCCCATGTCACATTCTCTGTTCTAGTATGAGTTTTCTGACATTTATTCAGTGGCATCTCGCAGCAACATCTACGGCTCAGAGCGAAGTATGATAAACAGTTCCAAACATTTGCTTATCTTGGGCTTAAACTTTCAAGAGTTGCTTAGAAAACTGAAAAAAAAATCTAATTTCTCTAAATGACAACAATCTCAAATAAACAAATTAACAAAACGATGAAGTCACCATTAAATGATTTCAAGTTCTGGATTGTCTGAGCCAAAGTTCAGCCCTAAACCTGTTTATTTGGGGAGACCTGAAGAGAGCTGTGCACAACAGCTCCCCTTACAATATAGACAGTTTAGAGTTACCAAATAGCTTAACATGCATGTTTTTGGTCTGTGGAAACTGGAGTGTCTGGAGAAAACTCATGCATGCATGGAAAGAACAAGCAAAGTACCAGGACTGACCACCTTTCAGCTCAGTCTCTGACCAGTTATTTGAAACATTTATTTTATTCCTCATAATCAGCTGTTCATTTATCAGTCTGTCTAATACTTAAACTGACTTTAAAATTCCTAACTAAACCAGAATAAACAAATTCTGAAGTTACATTCTAAAGCTTAAAAACTTTAAACTAGTTGCTCTTCTTGTCTGCTGGATGCAGGTGTGACTGTCATACCTTGTACCAGGTGATGCTTCCTTTAAATGTAACACATGTTTTTATGACATGGTCTGGACAAGGAATCCTTTTTGTCTGATCGGAGTTTTTGATAGGTCCAAAAGTGAAATCTTCTCCACTGGTTTTGCTGAAGACATCAATTTTTAAGGGATACATATAACATTTGCCCGTTGCCATTGATTCCCTGTGGAGAAACAGTAAGTGTGTGGAGATGTTCACAGAGAACTAAAAAAAACATGAAACTTGAACTGAAAAATGGTGAGCTGTTTGCTTTCAATGCAAATATTCTTACTTGGCCACGTAATCTCCAGAATCCTTGGTGCTGACATTTAAGAGAAAAAGAGCAGCGTCGTGGGAATGGATCTTTTGGTTTTCATCGGAGGTAATATTCTCCATCTCAGGGCTAACTTTGTACCAGGTTACGTTGCCATTCAGAGGGTCAAAGTACTTAAAACTATGTGGTACAAAATAATATGCTTCCCCTTCCACGAGCTTATAGGATAACCTGGTCATATCATTGCATGCAGAAGTCTCTGAAACTGGGAGAAGATGATAAAAAAAATCATTTAAAGGAAACTCTGGAACAGTCTTTAAAAGTAAGAAGCCTTGTTTGTTTGTTTGTTTGTGTGTGCTGATGAGAGCTGGGGTCTTTAATTTACAACCACATCTGCATAAAAGCATTAACGCCTTAAATAAATAATCAATTGAACATACATTCCTCATCATTGTGCTCATATTACCTGATCTCCATTCTGTTATAGACGTCAGCATGAGCAGGGAGAGGAGAAGCTTTGAGGCATCCATCAGCTGAAAGAAACAAAGTCAAACTATTATAGTTGCAGAGTTTCTCCAGGTGAACCGTTTCCCATATATACACGAGCAGCTGTGGTGTAGTGGCAGAGCAGGCGACGTGGGACCAGAAAGTCACAAGTCTAACTCACCGCCATGCCCACATGTCATGGTGTCCTTGAGCAAGACCCCCAACTCCCCAGTTGCTTATAGATGCCCATTGCTCCACTTGGGTGTTTCTCACACGTGATGGGTCAAATGCAGAGCATCAATTTCATCATTGTATGACAAATAAAGTACCTTTATATATAAATATGTGGTTTAAATTATCATTTTCCTGTTTAGCAGGAAAACATGGTGCTGATACAGGAAACTTTCTCTGTAAGCCATATCTGCAGATGATTAGGATCAGTTGCACAATAAATTGTGCAAAAATGTCTTATCAGAGCTCAGGGCACAGATGCTGGATGACTAAAACCACATCAACTTCTCTTACTTTTATTTAGAAGTTCATCACCAGGGGGTTGGGATTGGTCTAAACGCTGGTTTATACAAGACGAACAACATCTGATCTCACTGATGTAGATATAAGACGTTCTTTTCCGCACAAACACTTTATACACAGAGAAAAGCCAGCTGCACCTCAGCGGAACAGCTAAACGGAGATGACACCACGTGTTTCTGCAAAAACATGCTAACAAAGTTCTGACCAATCATATGGGGTGCTAATTGTAAAATGAAATGTTAAAAAAATTCAGTAACATATTTTTCATTATTAGCTCACTCAGAATGATGAAATACATGAGTGGAGCACCAACATCATGTGTTCCATTCCAAAATCTCTAAATGTGAATGTCAACATTTAAGGTTTAACTTTTACATTTTAATTTAAACATTTAGATAGGATTTAATATTTAAAATGTTTAACCTTTAAATTAAACATTTAGTAAAAATGAGCTAAATGTAAGAACAGTGAGGTAGCCTAAATAACAATAAAATGTTAGTGGAAATTTTTTAACACGCAAAAAGTGATCTTAATAATGAAAAATATGTTAGTGAAACTATTCAACATTTTATTTTACACTTGGCGCTCCATACATTTACACAATATGGTGCTCCCTCTGGAAGACCATCCTTCTGACAGGGAACTGTGCACAAAACTAGGTTTCATGAATGGTGCAAGAAAAAAAAAATTAAAGATGCAATAGTCAACCACTGAGTATATCTGTGTTTGTTCAGCACAAACAAAATTAAAGCAAATGTAAATTGCTGTTGCACTTTAACCACAATTAATGTAACATTTGCTTTTTCAACAGCAGCAGCAGAATAGAACTTTTAAACACAGAAAAGTTTTTTCCATCTCTGACATTGTTTAACAGTTCCTAATTTATTATTTTAAATTTCTAAATATAGTGCCAATATATTATTTATTTTATTTCTGCTTCTCTTAAAACCCAATTTCTAATAAAAGAGCTTTAACTTAAACAAAAACAAAACAAAACAAACAAGCAAGCAAACCCATCCACCCCAGAAATAAGTCCTACCTTACAGATCCAACTCCAAAACGATAAAATGAGTGAGAGGTCTGAGCTCAGTTCTGGCTGTGTTCTTCTTCTGCTGCGTCTCTGCTTATCTGCGTCTGTTTTTATCTATAGCGTTCATGACGTGTGTGTGTGTATGTGCGCGCTTTTGTGCGCCCATGTTTTTTTTTTTTTTTTTTGGGGGGGGGGGGGGGTAGCCTACAGGGTTAGGATATAGAGAAACGTGTGTGTATGTGTGTGTGTGCGGATTAAAATAAAATAAATAAATATAATTCATGAGAAACTTGAAGGTTCAGCGGAAGAATCTGAGGAGTAACGTTCTGCTGGTGAAAAAAAGAAAAACTGCCACTCTTCTCATTTTTTTCACTTCCTTGCCTCTTATGGACTTTTAAAATGACCCATACTGTTAGTTTTATAATCTTAAAATAGATCATTAAAATGAGGCGTAAATTAGGGCAGTGAATGGGACTATCTTCCTCTGTATTCTTCCGCGCTAGAGCCCCCAAGTGGTCAAATTCTTCTTAACACCTAATACAGTATATGAGTCTATTTTGGGTTGACCTATACCAATAATACATGTCTTCTGAATGTTTCATGTAACAATTGACTTTGCAGTATTGATCTGAAGGAATAAATGTGTTGTGGTTCTGTTCTCCTCACTGAGTCATTTTCCTCAAGGCTTAATGGGGGTTAAACACAGGATGTCTGATGGACTGGTGATTTCAGAGACTTATTGGTGGTATTGTTTCCAATAAGCTACATGATCCATTCCAGTTTTACTGTAAATAATGTGTTTTCAGAAACAATACTGCAAAATGTATTTTACTGGATTAACACACTGCTGATTCTGAGTCCTACAACAGGTTTGAACTGTGTCTAACATTTAAGATAAAAAAAAAGTTAATATAATTTATCTGAACAGATTACCAAAACAAAAATTAAAATCACTGTGTTGAGTAGTGTCTTCAGAATAATGAACTTTTGTCATTTCATGTCAGACTTTTCCATCTTATATTGAAAAACAATCTTGACCTATATGAAATTGTTTTTGTTTCTTACAAAAACAATAAAACATGAATTTCAAATGTAGAAATACTATACGTACTGTAGGAGAAACACATGTTTTGCACATTTCTTATGAGAATTTGGGACATTTTCAACACCTGCATTTGATCACTGTTGGATACTTGTGGTCTTGTGCCAAAAATTATTCACTTCTGTAAAGGTTTGCTCACACCTCAAAAATATCAGTGTTGTGAAAGAGTCTCAGCTAGTACCTTAGTTTATTTTCAGTATTCATAAAATGAACTGTGTTGTAGCCATTTGAGTTTTTAAGGTCCGTTGCAGGTGAAAACTATCTTGTATATATGCTGAATTACTTTCTCTAGATTTTATTGAAATCTATTTGTGTATCTGTCCATGGTTTAAGACAGTGTTTTTCAACCCTGGGGTCGGATTTATAAAGCTTGCGTACGCAAGAAACGAGCACAGAAACTTGCGTACGCCACTTTTCATGCAAAGGTTGTGATTTATAAAACTCTAACTTGACGTGAAAACGTGCGGTCCCTCACGCCAGCTCTGACCCATGCGTA
>JARVGW010224978.1:0-12314 GCA_031762495.1 Anablepsoides rubrolineatus | reverse complement strand
AAGTCAGGGAGGAGACCTTAGACCAGATCCTGCAGGGACCATGATGATGGAGAGTCTTCTCAGGTAAGAACAGATTACAACTTTCTGCAGGGAGAAACCAGGCAGGTATCAGGACAGGGTTTTTATTTTTATTTTACAGATATTACAGAAGTAGCCCTCTTCACACTTCAAAATATTTTTTTATCTCATTATTTTTATTTAGGTCTAAAAGAAAAATATAACTGATAATATTTTGTAATCATTAACTGAGAGATTATTGTTTGTTTTAGTTCAAAAGCAAAAAACTGACATGAATGTTAAATATGTAGTTTGTAATTAGACATTTATGGTTATTTGTTAATTATTTATTTTTAGTTTAGTTTATTAACTTTATTAATTTCTTTAAAAACAAAATTAATTATATGTACATTAAAAAAATGCAAATCATAAATAAAATAAAATGCAGCAGAAAAAAGAAAAAAAAATCTTATGTCTGCCCCCCTTTTTCCCTGAAATAAATTCCAACAATAACAACAAATAACAAAAACAACATTAAATACTTCTTGAGCAACAGACATGCATTATACTGTACCATTTCATATTTCTTCAACAAAACAACTTTTATCATTCTCTTAAACATATATTGATCTGGCATCTTAACATCACTCTCCTGATTATTCCATAATCTTTTACCCTGGATTGAAGAACACCGTTCCTTCAATCTGGTTCTAAATTTAGGTTTCACAAACAGCTCTGTCTTTTAACAATATTTAATTAGATAATCAGCCCCTCTAGTTGGATCATGTGACTAATATGGACTTTTAGCTTGGAGGATTGTGTGAGATCAAAATCTGTCAGGTTGTCTAACTCTATTTGACATGTTGTTCATGCAGGTTTGAAATATCTCAATATTTCACTGTAATGAAAGAAGTCCTGCAGAGTGAAAATAAAGAAATAACACGTATGTAAGGTGGTGTGTTTAATGATTTAGTTTTCCCTAGATTTGGTTCAGTTGTATATCTCCATCCTTACTTTTCTTGCTTATATTCCACCTTAAAATTCGTGCCTTCAGTACAATTTGGGCCCTTTTTTTACTTTGAGCACCTGCCCCTTTATTGGTCCCTGCACGGCCCTGCATCCATCCATCTATTCTTCCATCCAGCCAGCCATCATCTGTCCATCAATCATCCATCCATCTATTCTTTCATCCATCCATCCATCCATCCATCCATCCATCCATCCATCCATCCATCCATCAATCATCCATCCACCTATTTATCACTCATTCATCCATCCATTCATTTTATCCATTTCTCCTTTTCGAGTCACAGGAAGACAATACCTACTATATCTCCAGTAGTCATTGTCTGAGAGGCAGGGGACACCCTGAAAATGTCTTCAATCAATCACAGGGACACATAAAGACAAACAACCATTCACTCTCTCACCTAGGGACAGTTTAGAATTACCACCTGGAGAAAACCTGTGTGTGATAACATGTAAACGCCACACAGAAAGCACTACGCTGCGCTTGAAATACAAGTGAAAACTTTACACACAAATAATTGCTGAATTATGATGTAGTTTTTCTTTAAAAATCATCAGGAGAACCACAGGCTAACACACAAACCACTCTGAGAAATACACATTTTTTATTTGAGTCCTCACATTTTACTGATGTTGACATTATAGGGTTTATTTATTTATTTATGTAAGAAAAACATCTGTACTCCAGGGAATGATTCATCTCAGCCGGATGGTCCAGATTTATCATCATCAAGTCAAGAAGACAGTCCACATGCAATGTTTCAGTATGCCAGCAGTGTAAGCAGTTAGGGGACACACACACACACATATCCACACACACACACACACACACACACACACACACACACACACACACAGGTATGACCGGATCATTGTGGAGACCGGGCATTGGTCTCCACGATGCTGCTTTTTCGGGAAAATTGTCCCCATGATGCACACATCCTTGTACTTGCATCGAACTGAGGACTTTGTATTGACTTCCATTAATTTTTGTAACTGTATTTATGTCTAATCCAGACATTTTCCCTAAAATTAACCATTACTGGTCTATAGTTAACCCTAACCTGAACCAAAACTTAATTCACACCATACCTCTAAGCCTAACTAGTAAAACACAGCAGAGGACTGAGAAAATGTCCTCACTTTGTTGGTTAAAAACATGTCGTCACTGTGTAGCAGAAACAAGTACACACACACATACAGCAGTAGTTTAGAGTGCCTCTGGGCTTTCTCCTGACAGCCTATAAACAGATGATGGTACATTGGCCTAAAATGTGAAATTGGGTAAATTCAGTTTTGACTTCCAGTATTACAGCGGCAGAATGTTTTAGACCCAGAGATGCAGACGAAACACAAGGACCTTGAGTAAAAAAAACAAAAAACTATACTTTATTTTAAACAAAAAAAGAAACCCAACAACAACAAAAAAAAAGTTAAACCAGACAAGGAAACAAGAGTACAGAGTACAATACAGAATTTTAAGGCCTGGCTTGACCCAACCCCGCTTGGCCATTTTGGGTTTTGGCCAGGGTTTTGAATTTTTACATTGGGTAGTCCAGCCTACTTCCAGAGACCCGGGGTTCTGTGTGGGCCAACTCCTACCACAGATTTGAAGTCAGTAGACTGCAGGCCATTGACTGTGTCACTGTGGTCCAGTCGTAACAACTGCAAACAAGCTATCATTAGCTATCATTAGCTTACCTTCTTATGTAGTTCTATAAAATACAATGCAACTCTTTTGATTAAGTACTTTAACAAAAACGCTGTTGACTGAAGGGCTGTACACAACGCAGCCCACGAGGGGACATGAGGGAATTATTTATTTTGTGTTCCCATGCAATACTATTGGAAGGAAAGACTTTGAAACCATCTCTGGGTTTAAACAAGACCTCTGACTTTTGCTCATTAAATTTAAAGAAAATTCAGCTACGTTCATGCTCTGACTTTTGCAATAATCCAGGAGTCGGTTCACAGAGTATTGCTTTGCCTGTTCTAGTGACACATAAATTGTCATTCATCCATCCATTATCAATACCTGCTTCTTCCTTTCAGGGTCACTGGTGCCCTATATCCAGCAGTCACAGTGCGAGGGGTGGAGTACACCCTGGACAAGCCACAAGTCCATCACAGGGTCACACCTATAGACAAATGACTATTCACTTCCACACTCACAACTAGAGACGATTTAGAGTTACCAATTAGCCTGCCTAACAATGTATATGTGGAGAAAAAACAGGGCACCCGGAGAAAACCAACACATGCACAGATAAAATATGCAAATTCTACCCAGATTCAATCCAGGGACCTTCTTGTTGAGAAGCAACAACTCAGCCATCTGAGACACTGTACCACCCTTGTCTATCATCAGTATAAAAATTGAAAGCAACACCGTGTTTCTGGAGAGGAGATCCTAGAGTGATGTTTTAGTAAAAAATAAATAAATACATATATATATATATATATATATATATATATATAATTTGTGCATTTTAGCTCATCATATTTTAAGTATTTTGTAGTGTTATTATAAATGTTATTTAGTAATTATGTAGTTTAACTTTTAGGTTGAGGTTTACCATCTGTCTAGAGACTGCATGTGAAAAATAGCCTCCTGGCTAACTCTGGCATATTTACAGAAATGTTATTACTATGCACTATCCCTGTGATAAGTAATAATAATAATAATAATGATAATAAAAAACCGAACCAAACAGAACACAGAAAACCAAGGAAGACAGTGGAAATGAAAAAAAACCAGGACTTTTTAGTGTAATCTGTGAGGTGTGTATGTGAGTTGCTGTGGTAGGTCAGGTTCAGAGTTTCTGTCATGAAATCACCTGTCAGTGACTCCAAGCTTCGTTTCAGATGCATAGTTCACTGATTTTATTTTATTTTTCATATGTTTATTGGATATGCTGGAAAAATAAATTCGTCAATTAAATGATAAAAGATGAGATAAAGTTCTCATTTTTAATTTAATTGGTGCATTTTATGTGTTCCTGATTATGTCAGTTTCAGTCCTCCATAAAGAGCACCTACAAAAACCATTTAAACCTGCAGAACACAAAATGTTTCTCTCTGAACATGGAGGTACATACAACAGCTGGAGGGAGTGGAAACATGAACTTGTGATCTAGAAGCTATGGGGCTAAGCATGACTGGCAAGAGTTTGGATTTACCATTACTGTAAATGTTGGTAACAAAACAAAAAGAATCAATGATATAGAAATCATAAAAACAATTAATGACAATATTAGTTAAATTATTACACAGCAAGAGAGGAGTGTTAAAATTTCAGTGTTAAACTTTTGGGTGTTGATTTAACTCCCCCTAGTGTTATTTTAACACTTTTTGAGTAAACTGACACCCAGTGTTGGTGTTAATTCACAGTGTTGATTTCCTCAGTGTTGTCTCAACACTGGACAGTGTTAAATAAGCTCCACCCACTGTTATGTGTTATACAGTGAACCTTTGTTTTTCGCGGTGGTTGCGTTCCGAAAAGAACCCATGATAGGCAAAATCCGTGAAGAAGTTACCGTACAACTCGCACCTGCGGAGGGAAGGGTGTGTGTGTGTGTGTTGGGGGGGAGGAGGGTTGCAGTGTCTGTCAGCTGTGGACCTGACAGCGCCTGCTGCAAGGCAGGAGGAAAGGAGAGCGGAAAAAATCCAGAACTTATTTCTAGCGCCTGAACAGGTTGGAAGATGGTTATTTGGTGTTATTTGTTGTTTCTTTAAATCACCCTACAGGCTCTGACATGTTAGATAAATTTAAAAATGAAGTTTTGAAAAAATCTGTAAGACTGCTCTATACGTCCATATACCTGCAAAATGACGTAAAATTCTTATAACTTACGGACAATCTATACAACTTCACATGTTTATATAAACCGACATGCCACCATTGATTCTATTTGAGAACTATAATGAACAAATGAAATTTGCAAAGCTGTATTACGTATATTTATATATTAATACCGTAACGTTATTGGTTATAGCGAGGGTTCACTGTATAACACTTAACAATGTATTCTGAAAAGCCCTGCCCTCTTCTTCCTCAGTTTTTATTTATCCTTTATTTATACAGGAAAATCTCTTAAGACTCATTGTCTCATTAACAAGAGAGACCTGTTACATCCACCACAACAAAGAAACATAAAAACAATAATGATACAATTTACTTAACACTTCTAAAAATCAATAGCATACATCATCAAAGAAAGGGTTTTCATTAACAAGTACAGGTGCGTTTGTGTTATTGGTCATAAATCGACACCATGAGGGAGAGGTACTTCCTGGTGTGTGAAGGGTGACTCCATTATGCTTTAATGCTAAATACCGAGTGTTAGTGCAACACTACAAAGAGTTTGATTGTAACTCTGAGTGTTACATTTACACTCTCAAATTTATGGTGTATTGACACCTTGTGGTGTCTTAATCTTTATAACACTATAATTTCTTTTGTTAATAATAAAACACTGGTGTTACTTTTAACACTATATTTTAACACTGTTGAAATGTTAATGTGACATCCAGTATTGTTGAATATTAAACACTGGTTGGTGTTAAATTAACAATAAAATAGGTGGTAAAATTTAACACTTTCACAAATGTTATTTTAACACCAGCGAGTGTGGACACATATTGACACTTTGTTGGTGTTGAAATTAACAGTGTAGGTGTTAAATTTAACACTGATATTTTTGCTGTGTATTAATATTTTAGAGTGTATAAAAGCTATCTAATGTATATAAAACTGTCAGAAAGCTGCATGTGTGTTATGGATGTGACAGCAAAAGAGAAACAGGAAAACGCCTCATTTTACAAGTAAACAGATTTTATTTTATTTACCTCAATGTGGATGTGATCTGAGCAGAACTAAAGCTAATAATGTAACAGTTTAAAATGAAAATATTCTTATAAAGTCGATGTAATCACTGTTATTTATTGAAATGGTTAGCAGATGGTGGAGCATACAGTGTAGCTCTGCTGAATCATGCTACAGTTTAACACAAACTGTTTAATATTACAAACTGGTTTTACCTCTGATTTATGTAATATTTACACAGTGCAAAAATAATTTTAGGTTTCTAGTAGAGATTGAGAAGATAGCTCATATCAGTAGAGACCTTTCATCCAATAGTAAAATTTTCTAAGAGTCGATTGGTTCATTTTTCAGTTGACAGGATAGGCAGGGCTCCATCTAGTGTTATTTAACTCTATGGCTGGCTAATTCTGTTTATCTCTCAACCATTTACAGGTTCAGTGTGAACCAACAAGAACAGAGAATCTGTGGTTATGGTACTGGACGAATGTTTTATCAGCAAATCCTCTGAATAGCTGCAAGGAAACATCTGTCTCTGCCCTCAGAGCTCCAGATGTTAAAGGATGTGACATTAATTCAGGAACTGTGCTGACAGCTCCTAACATCTGGAAGCATGGCTGAATTCTGATAGGTGTTTAAAGGCTTACACCTCTTTAAATGAAACCTTAAAAATGATGCAAAATCTCAGAGTGCTGTGTGAATGGGTAAATGAGGACACAGATTGGAGTGTGAAGAGCTTTGAGTGTCCTGGATGGATAGAAAGGTGCTATATAAGTACAGTCCATTTAACATTTACCATTAAAATGAAGAGAAACATTAAGCTTTATTTGAAATAATTTTTGCATCAAATCCACACAGTGCTTCTAAATATAAATTTTGTTTTTGGTTTGTGTTTCTGACATTAGATAAAACTTTGAAATGAAGCTCTGTAATAATATTTTTTACAATGAAGTGTGTTGTTGTGGAGTAACAGCATCGTTAGACTCCATGATGGAAGCATTCAGAGTTTCTGCCACTGTAAGCTGTCTGCCAGCAGGCGGGAACAACAGCTGGTTCCCAGAAACCGACACATCAACAGGACTAACTGCTGACGCTACTTATACAGAAATCAATAGTGCAGACCTCTGGGTGTCCTGGATTTATCTTCCTGACAGCTCAGTCTGAGACACACAGGAAGAACAGAGGAATGTTCATTTACAGTTCCACAGCCTAAAACCAGTCCATATATATATATATATATATATAACACCTGCACTTCTTTCATTTCAGCCCAAGTCCTTTGTTCAAAAAAACAGTCAGCTTTTTTTCATAAGAAGTATTTTTCTTTTAATTGTTGTCAGTACAGTTAAACACCTCAATGCTAATGAATCAGTTTGAAATAATGGAACAAAACTCTACATACCTAGCTTTATTTTTTAAATTAAAACTAGGATTACATGAGCTGTGACTGTTAGAGAATACAGCTGGCAACTCAAAATGAAAGAAAAACTAATAAAATAAACTCATTTTCAGCTGCAGTCCCACTGAACTCTGAGTGTATGAAACCAAACAACCAATGAGCAGTTTTTTGATGATGTCGATGGACTCTGGCCTCGTCTTTAGGGTCTTTACTGAGTCCAAAGACAAAGTTCTCAACTTCCCAGTTCAGTACATTTTTTAAATATGAAGAGATCCATTCAATTGGCCAATTACATAAAAAGCTTCATTTGTTTGGTGAAATACTTCAAGCTTCCCTCTGAGTGACAAAATTCATAAATGCAAACTTTTGAGTTTTCTACTATGTCTATGGCACAACCAGATCACAGCTAACTGAGCATTGCAGCAGAACTGAGCTTCCCTCATTGGGAGGGCTCAGCCTCATGGCTCTTTTACATTAAAGCTCCACCTGCAGGGTCAACCTGATCAGGGTCTTCCCTGTTTTTCAGAGTCTGGTTCAGTTTGGCACAGTTTTACATACTGTTTAAACATTCACACTCTCCAGTTTAGAATTGAGGAAACTCCCAGGATCGTAGGTGAAATGTCTTAAATTACAGGTTTTTAAAGCTTTTATCAGACGTACCGTGTCCTGGATGACTTAGAGTCGACAGCCTTTAGGTTTCTTTTAAAGTTTAGTTAGAATGCCATGGAGGCTGATGGAGGACAGGACGTGTTTGTTTTAGTCTGCTGGGAGTTCAGTAAACCTTTGGACTGACTCAACTCACTGATCAGACGGACTGATGCACTAGTAGCCTCTCTTATAATAGTGTCTTCATGTCAGCACACATACGTACATTCTTGTAGTAAAACAAAGTTTTCCAGCTAACGTAGCTAATCTTAAATGTCTACACTTTCACTCAGTTTGTTTTTGAGAAAGATTTGTTTTAAAAACCTTAAAAGTTTTTTTGAGTGTGCACTTGTTTAGCTAACCACTAGCCTCAACTCTATAAAGACTTTTGTCTTTTTCTTCTTCTTTGTGCTCTGACTTGATGTTGGACACTTAATATGTTTTCATTCTGGCGTGGCAGTGAAACAAACTTAGTGAATGGAAGTTCACAGCTTATTAAACCAGAATGTCTGTTCATTAATAAAGTCTCTTTTCCCCAACATCCTTGTTTCACTTATTAAAAAATAGTTGTTGTTTTTTGTCTCTAAGCAGGACAGATCATTACACTAAAAATCATTCAAACTGGCCCCAAAAACCACCAGCTGACTCAGACTTTACAAACTTTTCCAAAGGAGCATGCTCCCATTGGAGGAAATCCTGAAAACTGCACCAGAATCTTGAAAGTAAGAAGACATTTTACCAAACAACAAATGATAATTCTGACACTGCAGCAAAAACTCAAGAGAACCCAGATAGAACGAAGAAAAGATAACTAAGAAGAAGCACAAAACAAAAATCAAAAACACAGAATATGATAATGGGTGGCTGATGTTCAAATTCAGCTGTGGGTAATGCATCTTTATCAAAATTAATATTGTTCTTTTCAAACCAGAATGTTTTACATTTTAGTAGATGGCAGTACAATCTGTATATCATCTGATCATCAGATCTTGTTTGATCATTTCAGCTCATAATTTAAACTGAGAGACGCCAGAATAAACCAGTGAGTCTGAGGAAAAAGAAGGCCTTTAAACTGCAGGCCTAACTCAATCAATCATGTGTCCAGTTCCACATGTGTTAATTCATAGTTGGGATGCTTTCAGTGTGAATCTACAATTTTCATAGTCATGAAAATAAAGAAAACTCTTTGAATGAGAAGGTGTGTTCAAACCCTTGGTCTGTACTGTACTGTACATGTACAGGTGGGACATGAGAAGCTTTCAACACATTTTGAACCAGGTTGGTCAAAAGAGATGTCAATCAAAAGAAGACAACCAATTAAATCATCTGAACAAATTCAAAGTGAGGGTCAGGCTATAAAGAGGCTGGAAGCAACCACACACTGTAAATGTACTGCAGGCAGTGCATGGTAATTACTGTTTATTTTAAAACAGTAAATCTGACTTTACTTTATGCACCCCGAGGCCTGGATTAGATGTCAACACTCAATCCGCTGGAGGGAGCTGATGGACTGTAGACAGGCACGGGAACTGATAAATGGCCCAAATCTAAGGTTTGGGAAAGCTCTCATCACCCTGACAGGGAAAACTCTAAGTACACTGGTTGGAGTCCATATGCACCCTTCAAAACACTGCTCCCTGTTTGCTGTTCACCCCAGTAATAAAAAAATGGGATTTCCACCCTTGCATGCTCCTGGATGAACTCCTGTGACCCCTGATCAGTCTTATGATGCAGCATATTTCTGGCTAACACCTCTGAGAGCGACACAGCTTCTCATTCCTGAATTGTTTTCCCTCTGAATAATAGATTACAGTGTGACCACGTCCTGTAGCTCCTCCATCACTTTTACTCAGGATGAATGGGAACGTTTGGCTGTACCTTGAGTTATGTCTGCAGGCTGCTCTCCCAGGAGCAGTTTGATCCTCTTGGCGTGGATTTTGCCTTGGTAGTGAGACTGTGCCACGACTGCTGAGGTGAAGGACATGTTACACAATGTGCAGCACTTGTTCTTGTCCACATTTCCCTCTTCGTTGCTCTAAACAGAAGAAAAAACACAACATATTGTGAATAATTTACCAGTCTGTCCAGACATACTCTTATATTTGTTTTTTTTTACTGCCTTTAG
Source organism: Anablepsoides rubrolineatus (assembly GCA_031762495.1). Lineage (NCBI taxonomy): Eukaryota > Metazoa > Chordata > Actinopteri > Cyprinodontiformes > Rivulidae > Anablepsoides > Anablepsoides rubrolineatus. The sequence goes on along the minus strand of JARVGW010224978.1, from coordinate 2,297 downwards.
TAAAAATATGGGAACAACAGCTGTAATTAAATCCACCCCAGTGAAATTTGAATCAGTGTAATCTAGGAATTTGTTTTTTAAATTAAAGGCAGGAAAAAGGCAACTACTAACATCAGAAAGGAATGTATTGTTCTGAAACAAAAACATCACAAGGTTTGCTTTGATAAGCTCTGATTTTCTGACAGCTGACAGTCAGATTCTGTCTTTCTGATGGATCAGCTGTAAAAAGTTATAACCTTTATTTACTAGTTTTATGATAGATTTTTTCAATTAGATTGAGATACATTTTGTTTCCTGATCATGTCAAGAAGCTGAAGTGTTTCTAAAGAAAGGGTTGAATGTGCTTTAGTTTAGGTGAATTAAAATAAAAACTTGTTTATCATCAAACATAAAAATAAAAAAAATAAAAAATAGAATTTTCCAACCTCTGTATTTTTTACTGTATCTCTCTATTACTGGTAGTCTTGATCTTAAAGCTACTTAGAGACCTGTGCCCCCAGCTGTTGTCAGTTGATAAACATTGTTTTCACGTCAAATAAACAAAAGCATATAACATTATTTATTATGCTACTTTTGTCTATTTTAAGTACACTAATTTTATTATTTTGCAACAACAAAGGCAAAAAAATGTGCTTAGTTGTCATTTTTTAGTATAATTAATTCAGAAAATATTTTCAGAGCCCCACCATGACGTTTCAGGACCCCACTGTGGGTCCTGACCCCAACTTTGGGAACCACTGAGGATATCTTATCTTATCTTATCTTATCTTATCTTCGTGTAGATCCCAGGTTTCTGTTTAACATGTTTTTATAAGCTAGCCCAGTTTGGGTGTTAGGCTGTTTAGGTGAACGTTCTCTAGAAACATTATTGTTGTTTCACTGTTTACTGTGGAGAATAAGCATGAAAGAATTGTGTGTTCTAATCTGCTGTAGTTTCCATACCAGGCAGGGTTGCCAGATAGGAAATGATGAACTATTAGAACTGGGCAAGAAATCAAGATTGAGATTAGGCAATATTGTTTAAACTTATATCCAAACACATTGCCCCTCCTCTTTCTCACATATCCCTGCTCAGGGTTCCCACACCTTGGTTACAATCAAATTCTAGAACTTTCTAGAACCATTTTCCTCAAATTCAAGAACTGTGTGAGATGACAATTTCCTACATACCACAGTCTATGTTATTAATAAACAACTTGAATACAAGGTAAATTCAATAAAAACTGGGCACTAGTTGGTGGGCCTGATAGATAGCCCTCCATCAGAGCTAAACAACAAAAAATAATCTGAAGCTTCTATGTTGAACAGTTTGTGAGTTATAAGCATTTTTGCATGTTCAGACACCCCCTCTTTGCATGGAGCCCCCTCCTCAAATATTGGGTCTATCATAAAACCGTTGGCAGGTGCAGTGTAGGTCAGACTCATCTACAGCCCTGCCAAAATTCATGTTCATTGGTGCAGCCATTTTTGTGCTACGGTTGACCAAAAAGCACTGAAAAACTAAAAATAAACAGTACGAAAACAATATGACTCCTGCTTACGCTTCGCGTGCGGGGGTCATAATAAATTAAAATACTAATTTGTGATATAAAGTGTCGTGACAGAGCTTGTCCTCATCAGGATAACTGGAGAAGTGCCAGAACACAAGTGCTGCCAGCTGACTTCAATTAGGACTTCAACGCCTTAGTGTCCCCCTCTCAGAGGATCTGAGGTGAGTTCAGTATCACTCTTTACATCAGTGTTCTCTGCACAGAGAACCAGCAGAATGAACTGGCAGGTCAGCCACTGCTGCTAATTAACATGCAGGTGTTCATCCATCTGTAATCTCACACAACATGCTTTATTAACCTGCCAGCAGACGGACCCAAAATGCAGACAACTGGAAAAGATTGAAAGGAAACCTAAAATACTTTATTAAACAAAAACAAAAGGCTGACGTGGCAGCAAAACTCAGGAGGCGGCAGGAAGACGAAACGATGAGCTGCTGAAGAGATGATGCAGGAGACAGACTATAAAGTGCTAAGCTAAGTGGGAAGTGGAGACTTCTAGGCTGACTGCAGACAGGTGAGACTTCTTTCTTTACTCATGAATAAAACTTTAATATACTTAAACTCCTCCACTTGGGGCAGGACCTCCTCCCTGACCCAGAGAAGGCAGCCTCCCCTTTTCTGGCTCAAGACCATGGAGGCACTGATCCTCATCCCGGCTGCTTCACACTCGGCTGTGAACCGCTCCAGTGAGAGCTGGAGATCAGGATCTGATGAAGCCAATAGGACCACATCATCCACAAAAAGCAG
>JARVGW010224919.1:0-12321 GCA_031762495.1 Anablepsoides rubrolineatus | reverse complement strand
CTCCTACTGTTACCTACACTCCCACTTCAGCACTTCTTCACAACAATGCTTCAGGGGACGGGTGCTCTGTTGGGCCGAAGCTCGGCTGCAGGGAGGAGCTTTGTGTAAATAGGCGGAGCTTTGTACCAGCAAGAGTTTAGGCAGCTCCACACGACGACTAGATTTAAGGATTTCTCAAACATGCAGGAATGAATCAAAGCAACACTTTAGGTATGTTTTTGATGAGGAAATGGCATTATAACATAATATAAAGCTCAAAAAAATGTATTTTACATAATAACCCCCCTTTAAATTAGGATGTAAAATTTCAGTGCTGAAGGATTCTGTTCAAATGAGAGACCAAATAAAGCGCAGAATATCGATTCAATTCTCAGACTTCAGTATTTATTTACAGACATATAGAGTTTACCATGCATAACTCAAATCTCCCCTCACTTTAAAGACTTGGGAAATGACTCAGAAACATATGTTCTTACAATATTCATAGAAAGCCTGGTCACACCACGGATATGATGTCATAGTAAACAAAGAAATAAGGTCTAGAAACTAAAACTAAATTAAAACCTGTTTATTCTCTTACTGTTTACAGTAAATGATTACAATCAGGTAATTTCTGATTCCTAATTTTGAATTCTGTCGAATTTGGATAGTCTAATGTCTCGAAAACAGAACATATCTTTCTCTGTTCTTGCACAATTCTTTATGTTATATATTTTTTATGGCTAGTCAGTGTTAAATTCTTGTTTTTGTGTGCACTATCTATAGCTTGTAAAATAATTAGTGTGTGGACCTCTGTACTGATGCTGCTGTGACGCCTGAATTTCTCCTCGGCGGGACAATAAAGGCTATTTTTATTCTATTCTTCTATTCTAAAACGAGTATGTGAAATTCAGTTATTAACCATAACAGTATGAAAGCTTCACACTCTTTCATACATGAGATTTTTAACCCTAACTCTTTACATGTTTTACTTTAGTCTTACAGAGTTTTAATGACGCCTGTATGTTTTTACTTTCTATGTTTTCAGGTGTTTGATACAGTCCGGATGTCTGGATCAGAGTTCATCGAGTTCAGGTCAACTCTAGTGGAGGCCACTGATTCCTGTGAACTGCAGATAATTTATTCCCTGATGTTGGTGAATTAGGACAGTGTTCTCTGTCTCTCTTTATCTCTCTGAGTAATACCAGTCTGTGTTGGTCTCTCTTGGTCTCATTGTTCAGTTCTGTTCTGTTGGACCTTTGTGTGTCAGACCAGTGGTGGTTTTATGTGTATTTTTTTTAATATGGAGTTAATTTTTTTTATTATTTGTGACCGAAGCTCTTTTAACTAAAGATGTGCCGTTCACTAAAACCAGACCCTTCCCCTATGCTTTGCTTCGTACAGAGGGTCTGGACTCTCAGCTATTGAGGAGCGATTTCTTGCTGGAGGCCTCTGTTGAAGCTTAAAATGATTGGATCTGATTTACCCAATCACTAACATTTGAATGTAACAGTGCGCCAGCTCGACCGTGAAGGAAGCTAAGCTAAGACGCTAAATTGCGTAAAATGCATCCTCTACTGGGAAGAGAGAAGCACCGAGCTGAATGAGGTGACTGTAAACGATGCTGCAGGCTTTCAGAGACAACTTTAATTGAATTTATTACAGAAGCCTTGTCAACACAGACTGGCTTCATTCACTTCCTCCGCTGCCATTGCTAAACTACAGGCAGACTAAAACACAGAAAATCAATGTTGTCATTCAAAACTCCTCCTTCTGCTCACTGATTGGCCTGGTTGACATTTTACAGGAGAAATCCTTGTTTAAATCCCAGATGGAGCAGAAAAGGGAAACTAGAATTAAGCAGAACTGCATAGGGCTTGACGGTCACCATCCAAACCTTTCAAACGTCTCTTTCCAAACAACAATAAGAACCAAGTTGCAGACAGTGAAGAGTCGTTCCTTGTTTTGTTTTGTTTTTTTACTATCTCATAATATCTTGTTGTTTTCCTCCTCAGGCATAGAGACAATCACTTCTACACCTTTTCATTAGAAACAGCTTGTCAGGGGGAAAGCTTCACAATAAACATAGTACTTAGTATTTACACGATGGAATGACATCATCACATGTGTAGTTCGTGATGAGATTTATCCCTCTGTGATGACGTCACTCATTCAAAATGAAATGAACAGCTCTGAAACAAACGGCTCGTCGAAATCTGGATCCCTTTCAAGTATGAGACACCAAGTGTAAAATAAAATGTTCAAAAATGTCACTAACACTTTCATTATTTAGCTCACTAAGCGTTAGTGTTCATCCTGTTTAGCTAATGCTAACTGCTGTTAATCATTGCTAATGCTGCTAAAGATGGCATTTAAATTAAAATTCAAAATGTGTTCATTGAAAACAATCCAGATTTTACCTGTGGTCCTGCAGGTTTGAAGTGCAGCTCAGACACCGGCTGCAACTGAGAGTTTGATGTCTTGCAGCTTTAGCAGTGTTAGCGGTGTTAGCAGTTGCTATTCTTTCTGAAATACTTAAATATAAACTTAAAGGGCACTGTGACATCAAAATTTTTGTAATAAACCGAATGCATTTTTGGAAAGATAACACTGAGAACATAATACAATTTCTTAAATAGAACAAAGTTTTCTTTGACTTTTTGTATCTGAAGGATAAGCATGTCACAGACACTTTAAATATTTACGATTTAATTTTTACATTCAGATTTAGGATTTAATATTTATATAAATTATTTAACATTTAGTAAAAATGAGCAACATGTAAAAACAGTGAGCTAAATCACAATAAAATGTTAGTTGACATCTTTTAACTTTGATTATTACTCTCAGAGTGAGCTAAGTGTTTCAAATTTTATTGTTCTCTTGGTGCCCAATATCCAAGAGCCATTCGTCCCATCTCTACTTTTAACAATGTTAAAGTTTCCAGATTTGTTTCTCTTAGCTTAACTAAAAAATCTGTTATTAAACACAATATTTATTAATATTAACCAAATTTTAAATATTTTTACTAACAAGGTTTTTCTTTGTTTTGCATGAGCCTCTCCTGAATCTATTAGAAGCTATGAGAGATTCTGAAATGTAAAGTTTTCTCACTTTAATCTCAATTTGTGGTGTTTCTATTTTACACTAAGGTTATCTTTGTGTTGGCACTACGTAAACAGGTGACAGATGCGCCTCCTACCAGTCGGCGGATCTCCCTTTCACAGTCTCTCTTGGTCCTGTTGAGCTCCTCCTGGTGCTGGTGATGAGCCGATCTGAGCTCGGCTGCTCGGGCCTGGCAGGCCTGCTGAGCTGAAGCGAGAGTTTCCTCTGCGTTCTTCTTTGCTCCTCGCAGATCCTGAACCTCCTGCTGGAGGCGGCAGCGCTCTGCCTCCCAGCTCTTCCTGGTCTCCTCCACCTCAGCCATCAGGGCGGTCCTCACCTGAGCAGATCAAAGGACGGACATTTAGTCTGAGACAAGTCGAGTCTTAGAACGCTACAGAAATTCATGGTACGTTAGGCTGAGCAGGGACAACAGATCCTGAACTTATGGAACAAGTTTGAGTAAAATGGGTCCAAATAAAAACAATCACATCACAGATAAACTGAAGGATGGATGGATGGATGGATGGATAAAAGAACTGAAGGATGGATGGATGGATGGATGGATAAAAGAACTGAAGGATGGATGGATGGATGGATGGATGGATGGATGGATGAAAGAACTGATGGATGGATGGATGGATGGATGGGTGGAGAGAGGACAGTCAGATGGACAGAGGACAGTCAGGTGGACAGATGGACAGTTAGATGGACAGAGGACACTCAGATGGACAGAGGACAGTCAGGTGGACAGATGGACAGTTAGATGGACAGAGGACACTCAGATGGACAGAGGACAGTCAGATGTACAGGTGGACAGAGAACAGCTCCTCACCTTGTCCATGGACCCGTCCCTCAGCATCAGGACCAGTCCGTTCAGCCTCTGGATCTCTCCATCTTTGATCTTGATGACCCTCATCAGCTCCATCTCGTGTTGCCGTAGCAGCGTCTCCCTGGTGACGGCCAGCTCCTTCTGCTTGTCCTCGTGGAGTTTGGTCCTCAGCTCCGTCATGGCGACGGCGGCTCGGTGATGCTCCGCCTTCAGCTCCTGGCTCCTCTCCCTCTCCAGACGGCTCACCTGTGTGTGTGTGTGAGGGGGCGGGGTCAGAGTGGAGCAGGTGGAGGTGCTGCCGCGGGGAGGTGAGAGGACGGTTCTTACCTTGTTCTTCTCCTGCTGCAGCTCAATTTGAATCTCCGTCAGTTTGGCTCGCAGTTCCTCATTGGCTGCCTGAAGGGTCCCCATGACGTCCGCTCGTTCTCCTTTGCCCCTCCCCCCGGCTCCTGGTTTTGACATCCCCCAGCTGCTGTAGGCTGACCCTGGCGTGAGCTGTCCGTCAACCTGATTTGTGACTACACACACACACACAGACCTCCTGTTACACCTGAACCAGGTGACAGGTGTGATGAAGAGCTGTCTCCATGGATACAGCTGTCATCATCATCATCATCATCATTACAGTCAGAGGAAGAACTCACCGTCCAACAGGAAGCCTCAGACGCTTCATAGTTGTGTTAGTGTGCAGATCAGCCTGTGTGCAGCATGCTATCAGCAGCTAGCCTCTGCAGCTCAGTGTGTGTGTGTGTGTGTGTGTGTGTGTGTGTGTGTTGTGAGCGGTGTGTGCTGCCTTACTGCCTGCCTGTGTGTGTCTCATGCGTGTTGTGGTCAGCTGCTCTCAAAGTGTTTGTGTGTGTCAAGTGTGTGTCTGTGCTGCTAGCATCCCATCAGACTCTGCTAGTATCATCTCCTCTTCTTCCTCCTCTTCCTCCTCCCAGCATCCCTCAGTGTGATGAAGAGCAGAGCCAGGTGAACTCTGCCTCCATCTGCTGGACGAACACCACCATCATCATCATCGTCATCACACTGTGAGGGATTACACAGAGTTACAAAAAAATATATTTTTTTTAGAAAATAGTTTAATTTTGACAGTTGATTTATTACAAACATCCACTACTGAATCCAAAAATAACATCCATTCCTATCAATCAAGTCACATTTTTATGCTACGTTAATTTTTTGTCTAATTGAATTATTATGGATAATTAATTATCGGTTGATTTTTAGTAATATTTCTCATCAGAATTAGATTTCTAAGATATAAATTGTTTTCTAACACAATTGATGAAATGTTCCAAACATTACTGTAGCAGTCCACATTGATTAATTAAATAATGTTTTGGACATGTAAAGTGCATGTTCAGAATCAGAATGTTTATTATCTTCATTCTTCTTATTGAATTCTTGACTTGACTCAAACCACATAGTTCAGGGTCATTCAACTAAACTGCTCCGGGGGCCACAGTTACTGCAGACCAACAGCTGAAGGGCCGAACATCCAGCAGTTAAAGTCATTATGTAAATAAACCAAGTATTACAAAGATCTGTTACCTTTGAAATAATTTATTTTGATGCATTTAATCATGAATACAACAAAGCATTAGTAATGTTGAACCCTGTATGAATAGAAAAACAGTTAAAACGATATCAGAATGGTCACATTGAATAAATAAAACCTATTAATAATAATAACAAGAACAATAATAATAATAATAATAATAATAATAATATTAATAATAATAACAATAATATCAATTGTATGTTAATGTTGGGCAGAGGTGTAAAGTAACTACTTTATTACTGTACCTAAGTAGATTTTTTGAGTATCTGTACTTTACTTATTTTTCAGCCTACTTTTTACTTCTACTACTTACATTTTTAAAAAAGGCAAGAATTATAAAGTCAATAATTTTATTTCGTTTTTGCTTGTTTTCATTCCAGCTTGTTATTATAAAAAAATAAATTCTATCATATAAATTGTGCCTCCTAGATAGAGTGAATTTAACTGTGGTTGAATGAGAAGTATAAATATATAAAACTCTGATAGTGTATTAGTTTGTACACAAACAAATCATGTCACACTCCAGCAAGACACAATCATTAAAATAAAAGGACTGTATTTAAGAAGTATTTGTATTTCATGAATTATATTATTGTCAGATAGATTTTAATTTTGGGGAAAAACTTTGTGCAACCTTGATATATGTATATAAAGTGAAACAGTTAGTGCACCCTAATTTAACATAAAATAACTAATTTAATTATTTAAATAATTTTACTTTTAATATTCAAGTACAAAAAATATCAGATTCTTTAAAACTTTTACTCAATACTTCTAAATGGATTGTACCTATTTTACTTTTACTCAAGTATCACTTTGTGGTACTTTATACAACACTGATGTTGGGTTTAATATATATATATATATATATATATAAAGCTTTTCCCGCATTATGCGCAGTCCTTGCCCTTTAAAAGATGGCTGCTTTCTTTGCCCATGAAGAGTCACGTGATTGCGCACGTCACGACGTCACTGCTCAAATCACGATAATTTTACGACACTTTCTGTTTCCAGGCGGCAGCTGCCTCGCTTGCCCGTAGAACCCAACAACATGGCAGCTGCGGTTCAGACGGATTCACCTGAAAACAGAGAGAGTTCGGTACCGGGAGGAGCCAGCGGACCGAACTCTCCGGTGTGTCTCATCGTGCTGGGGATGGCGGGCTCCGGTAAAACCACTTTCGTTCAGGTGAGCCCTGCGCGTGCCACAGCAGGTGTGCGCCTGACTGTGCTTCTCGTGCAGCCGCACTTAAAGTTTTTCTCGTAGGTAAACATGTGTCAGATAACTTTTATAACTTAGCTGACAGTTTGGAAAAGGACGGCTCAGCAGAGGAGCTAAAACAATCTGTTATAATCACGACTGTTATTTCGTAGTTAAATTGTTATAAGTGCGCATGCGCGAAGCGGGGAGAGCTTCCAGTTCTTTACTCTGAGGTTAATATTCCCCTTACCCCCAAAAGCAAAACAAGTACATTTTAAGATTTTAAATGACATATACCCATCATGTAAAAAAATACTTAAGACTAAAATTTAATATTGAGGTAAACAATTGTATTTTATTTGTTTATGTTCCTTGTTTTAATTTTCCATGACTGCTTGTAAACCAAGGTTTTTGAATAAGAAGTAAGTATGCTTGTAAGATTTGTATTCTGAGGTTGCCATTGGAATTGATCACATACAACCAGCAAATCGAGCCTTTATGACTTGATGTATTTATTCTTTAATGATTTGTGTTAAACAAACCTTTAGGATCATAGATATTTTTTTTAGTATATACGAACTACACCCTTTAATTTGAAAAAGGTTCCAGTGTTCTTGCTGCTTCCACATCATGGGTTAAGGTGTTTAGTATGTACCAGGAGCTGACCTCGTTAGTTCACTTTAATGCTCTGGAGTGTACAGGTGTGGCCTTTTCACCTGCGTGTTTCTCTCTTGCAGAGGCTGATGGCACACCTGCACTCCCTGAAATCTCCTCCTTACGTCATCAACTTGGACCCAGCCGTGCACGAGATTCCATTCCCTGCCAACATCGGTATGGATCTGTCTATTTACTGGATGCGTGAGGATTTATGTTTGCTTCAGTCTGTCCTCTTTGTCTGCAGACATCAGAGATACGGTCAACTACAAAGAGGTGATGAAGCAGTATGGCCTCGGACCCAACGGTGGCATCGTGACGTCGCTCAACCTGTTTGCCACACGCTTTGATCAGGTGAAGCTGGAACTCTAATCTGAACTCTAAATGTGTAAAGGTTCATCATTTAAACTGTAAAATGTCCATCCATCCATCCATAATGGATAATCCGCCGGACAACCATAGAAATATCCTTATGTCTACCCCTGTGTAATATCTGTTACACAGTTTGCCATCATTAGACACAGTTTACCAGGAGAAAGTTCTTAAAATAAGTTATTGTGCATCCCTAATAATTATATCGGATATGGTGTGTTTCCATTCTGTAAAAAGGTAGAGCAAACGGATGTTGCGAATGACCTGGTTTCCTTGTTCCCCCATGTTTGTTATGTGTGTATCTCTTGAACAAGGTGATCTTAACTGCAAGTTCCTAGTCTGTGAGTGTGAACTCACTGACATGGCAATAAAGCTGATTCTGATTCTGATATTGGCTAAAATTTTCATATCGGTGCATGCCTAGATTTCATAAAACTTGTTTCAGATTAGTTGATGTTTAGGGTTCCTGCACAGCTGTTGTCTCATCACACGGCGTCTGTTTCAGGTGATGCAGTTCATCGAGAAGAAGAGGCAGAACCACCGGTCAGTACCAAGCTGTTGACAGGTTCCAGAGCTCTGCCCTGATTGGCTGATACTTAATCCTTCTGTCTCTGTGTCTCTCAGGTACGTCCTGATCGACACTCCGGGTCAGATTGAAGTTTTCACCTGGTCTGCGTCTGGAAGCATCATCACCGAGGCTCTGGTGTGTGTGTGTGTGTGTGTGCGGCTCGGTGCCGGTGTGTGATGTTGGTCCTGAAGTGTGTGTTTCTGTGCCGCAGGCGTCATCCTTCCCCTGTGTGGTTATCTATGTGATGGACACGTCTCGCAGCACCAACCCTGTCACCTTCATGTCCAACATGTTGTACGCCTGCAGGTACCGTCCTCAACATCGTGAAGTGTCTCACATTTACAAACTACTTCAATAATCTTTGTATCAAATTAACACTGAGCAGGTTTCAGCTGTTGTTTCAGAGATAATGAGGACGGAAAAGAAAGAAGTTGCATATTTATTTTCCCCATCGCCTCATTTTCTTTTTGCATTCTACTTTAAATAAAGCTTTTCAGTTAGAATGAACAAGACTAAGAACTCTTGGAAACCATAAATCCACATGTGGCTAACATTATCTGTGCAAAGATTTGTGCTGCTAAAATAAAGTAGAGCAAAGTTACAGAAGTTTTATAAAGAAATAACTCAGTGTTTATCCTTCTGCACAGAATGGATCATTATTATTATCATTACAGATTTAGTTCTCTTGACACCATTTTGTACTGTTTGTTTATTTTCCGATTCATCTGTTTGTGGCTTTTAGCCAAGATCCTGACATTTATGTAGAAACCAAACATGACTATGTTTAAACGACAGACACGTGTGCACGTGAAACGTTTACTACACAGATCAAACACCCTCCAGCAGGCGCCACATATGATGGACAGAAAAACAAGAATTCTCTCTTAAAAACAACAACACTTTCGTTTTTGTTGTTGTTTTCCCAGCATCCTCTACAAAACCAAGCTGCCCTTCATTGTTGCCATGAACAAGGTCAGCTGCTTGTTGTTTGTTGTTGTTGTTGTTTAGTTTGTTCCTGTTTGTTGTCTGATTTTATCAGGGTTCCTGTAGAGGTGAGAGATCAGAAGCTAAAAAACAATAAAATTTCAGCCCAAAGATAAATCACTAAATATTCTACAAAGTTAGTTTGGATTTGGACAAATTGGCTGCACATGGTTACACAAGCACTATATACATATATACATGCATACATATATACAGACATCTATATACATGGATACATATATACAGACATCTATATACATATATACATGCTTACAGACCTACATTTCAAAATTCCCAAAGAAAGTTTTAGATATTTTCTTCAAAGTTTAGTTTGATTTCCAAAGACGCTTGCATTATTAAAGCAAGAATATTCTAAAATGTTGTTCTTTAATAAATTTAACAGTCAACAATAACAGTTGTGTTGTTTGTACTTGTTGTGTCCTCTGTTCAGTCTGTTTGTGTCAATTTTTTAATATATATTTTTAATGGTTTAATCTGAATCCTGCAGACGGACATCATCGATCACAGCTTCGCCCTGGAGTGGATTCAGGACTTTGAGGTTTTCCAGGACGCTCTGAACCAGGAGACCTCGTATGTGAGCAACCTGACCCGGTCTATGAGCCTGGTTCTGGACGAGTTCTACGCCAACCTGAGGGTGAGAATCTTAAATCGTGCCCCCTCAAATTGTGGGGTTCCTACTACTGATTGTTTTAATAATCGATTAATCTGTTGATTATTTTTTTGGTTAATTGATTAATCGACCAAACTATTACAACGCTTAATTACATAAATATGAGTAGATATAAATTAATTTCATTCATGTATAAATTAGGGATGCAAGTTATCAATTAATGAATTAATCTGAAGTTGATTTATCTTATAGATTGGCTAATAATTAATTGATTAGCAGCCATTTTCTTAAAAAACAAAGTTTTCTCTTGAATCAAGAGTCTTTTCATAACATAGACTTTTTTTTATAATTTCCTGAATTAAAAAACAGAAGCACATCAGCTGTATTAAATAAAAATGCGTATTTCTCGTACATAAAACATAACAGAAATTTAATAGGTTGCTGAATATGGAAAATGGAGATGTATAAATTGCACGACACAATGAATCGAGTATGAAATTTGTTGCCAACGCTTTTAATATTTGGATTTTATCGATTTGTTGTTGCAGCCAAAGGGATTCCACAAGGCTCAGTTCTGGACCCACTTTTGTTTTTGTTTTTATATCATCCCACTCGGTGATTTAAGTGGAACAAAACAAGTGCCGGTACTCTTAACCTTAACGTCATATAAATACGGGACAGAAATACATAATGTTTTTACATAGATCTGTCTATAGAACTGGAGTTTTATTGCACAGAAATGACAAAAAAAAAACAGTTAAATCAAATCCACATGAGTCAAATTCAAAGTGTCTTGGAGCTCATAGTTACTTTTACTAGTACTTTTAGGAGCAGTTTTACTCAATCATACTTTTTACTTTTACTCGATTAATATTACTATGACAAATACTTTTAATGAATACAGACTACTTTAGACTTTACAGCTAACTTTATACTTTGTCTGTCTTACATATTTTTTAAAATATTAAATCAGATGTTCTGCTCAGTTACTCAGTACTTTTTACCAAATACTTTTTACTCTTAGGCCTACTGAATATATTTTCCTCTCACGATCTACTGTGTTTTTAGTTCTGTTCAGGTTTCATCATATGTTGTTTGTTTATTGAATTAATTATTGCTCTAAAGGTCTTGCCATAGGCCTACTGATTTGTTCATTATTTAGTTTCATTTTTTTCCTTTGTGCATTTCTATTTAGTTTTCTCTTCTTGGTTTATTATGTCCTCTCTAGTTTTTTTCACGTTAGTTTTAGTTAGTCTGCCTCCCATTCTGTGTACCGGCCCACTTGGAGCACTGATCCCACATTTCTGCTGATGACGTACAACTGAAAGTTAAAAATTGGACGATGATGTTCAGGTCGTCAGAACCTCAGGGTTTGATTCTGAGATGAAGAAAGAAATCCTCTAAGGAAACTGTTATCAGTCTGATAAATCCTAATTTTAAAGAATCATCTAGATTCTCCATGAACTCCAACATCTCTCTCAGTTCCTAAATTATTACAGATGGTTGTAAAAAGTTAAAAAGCTTCAGGGTTCTTAATAGTTTTTTGTCCCAACATTTTCAAACATTCACCTTGTCTGCAGGTGGTGGGCGTGTCTGCTGTGACTGGAACTGGGCTGGATCAGCTTTTCACTCAGGTGGAAGATGCTGCCAAGGAGTACGAGAGGTAAGCTGTGGGATGAGTTTACCTCTCAGGTCAGAGGTCGGTTAGTAACTGAACATTTGTTCTCTTCAGGGATTATCGGCCTGAATATGAACGACTCCACAGACAGCTGGTGAGGTTTTTTTATTTTTTTGGGGGGTATTTATCTGTCTTTATATCTGTGTTGATCGTAGGGTTGTTTTACAGTGAATTTTGTCTTAGTTTGAACTAAAAGTCTCAGCAGCCTCTCTTTGAGAAGAGTTTTAGGTCTAGTAACCGTGTCAGATGTGACTCCCTGTTCACCAGGCAGAGGCTCAGAGCAGGAAGCAGCAGGAGCAGATGGAGCGTCTCAGGAAAGACATGGGGGCTGTGAACATGACCCCGCCTTCAGCCTCAGGTAAAAATTAAAAACCCTCCTCCAGCTGCAGTAAAAGCATGAGTTCTCAGTGGAACCAGCTCAACAACTTACTGTTTCAGGGGAAGTGGACGTGGCAGGACCCAGTGAGGTCATCATAAGAGGCAGCAACCCCGGCGAGGACGACGACGAGCCGGTGGACAGCGACACAGACGACATCGACCACAGTGGTGAGGAAACAAACACAACAACAGAAACTGACAACAGCTTCACTTTTTATCTCTTCTAGTTTAGTTGAATTATAACAACGTCAGAGAGGCTAGCGACTAGCATGGATAAGCTGGTGTTAGCGTTAGAGAGGCTAGCGACTAGCATAGATAAGCTGGTGTTAGCATCAGAGAGGCTAGTGACTAGCATAGATAAGCTGGTGTTAGCATCAGAGA
>JARVGW010224874.1:0-12327 GCA_031762495.1 Anablepsoides rubrolineatus | reverse complement strand
ACTTGCAAAAAGCTAAAAAACGCTTAACATTAGCTAAATAAGCAGAAAACTAGTTAATAGAAGCAGAATGCATGCTAGAAGCAGCAAAACAATAGCTAATGACCAAAAAATAATTGGCTTTAAGTAGCAAAAAGCTACGTGGCTAAAAAAGCACAAGACTGAAAGCTTAAAGAACAGAATTCTAGGTAAATGTAGCGACTTCGATCCACAAAAAAACCGCTGCCGGCCGAGAAGATTTTGTTCCGTGACGCGTCTCCACAAATAAGGTCATCCATGAGTCCGATACAGTTTTTAAGCATTTAATTTAAAAAACAAAAATAACTGTACGGACAACGCTTGAGGCATAATTACAAAAAGATAATAATGACGATAATGATGATGACGACGATCAACAAAAAGTTTTTTCCCAAAACCTCTCGCCCAGCTGCCTGACAGGACGCATGAGCTTCACCTGACAGCCTGCAACCACGCCCCTTATCTCTATTACCTGGAGGTGCAGGCCTAATCAATACACCCGTGCCACCAAAACAAATAAACAACAAAAACATTAATTATGGCTCCTACAGTAATGTTTTGATGTTTTACAAGAATATAAAAATAGAGCAGGACACTGAAGCAGATTTCGAAGAGAACAATGTTTTTGAAGAAAAGAAATAGATCTGGAAAAAATATTTTAAATAAAGTTAAATCTTTTGAAAAGCATAAAAGCTACAAAACTCAAAGGTCATAGCAGAAATGCTCAGAATGAGCTGGATGGATGAATAACTAAAATAGCACAAAGTATGCAGAAGTGAAAGTGCACATTACTTATCTGTATGTATGTGTGTGTGGGGGGCACCTCTTTAAGAATTATATGAATTATATAAATATTACATGTAAAAAAAACTAGTTTTATTAAGTAAAAAAACAAAATATAACAAGGTTTTGACAGTTTTTTGCTGTGGGAAGAAAAAAATGCACCACAGTATGTGTAGACTAAACAAAAACATCCATATCTTTATTTTCCTGCTTCCTAAACAACACAGAACGGAGGAGTTCTTCAGGCGAAACCACCAGAAGGAGGAGAAAGGTCAAAGTGAAAACCAGTTGCTTGTCTGTTTGTAGGAGACGCTTCGTCACTGAAGACAAAGCTGTGGTTGTCTGAAAAATGGAAAGTTGTTCCAAACCGCTTAGTGTTTAGCAGTTTCACCAAAAAAAAAAAAGTGCTCAAGGGGTGCATAAAGCAAATTGCTGCTGTCTCAGTCTTGAAAATATTCTGAATGCTCATGCAGACTGTGCTTTAGAGACTTTTACATCACCTTAAATTTACCAATAAACCTTTTTTTTCCAGCAGAAATTTGAAGATTTTCCTGCAGGATTACATCAGCTATATCTGCAGCTGTTATTGGTGTTTGTAAATAGCCATAAATGAAATGATAAAAACCATATGTAAAGCCGTAAATTTGAATGAACCACTGTCAAGTTATTACTGGACCTGATTTAAGAAAGATCCATTTGTCCGACTATAGGTATGAGTTATGGTTTGCAGTAGATGTGTATTGAATGATTACGGCTACTTTCTCGGAGTTTCATCAAAATTCATCAAGTGGTTCATGAGATATTCTGCTAACAGACAAAAAAAAGAGTTAGCACTCAGAGCATCTGTTGTGAATGACTCTCAGCTACAACCACCACATTTTAGCACATTGGTAACATTGATCAAATTGTAGCCATTTTTGTGCTTTCTAAATTGTGTTGGCTGTGATGGCCAACTTAAATTGGATTAGCTTCAAAAGTTATAAAATATTACATAAACATCTAATAATTATTTCTCAAAGTTTCATTAAAATCCATCAAGTGTTTCACCACATATTCTGTTAACAGACAGAGCTGACTCCAAATAATTAATAGCAAAAGTTTAAGCAAAAAGTTTGAGTTGTCTGTTAGTGCTCTAAATATGTGTTGAGGCTCAGTCTCAGCTACTACCACGATAAATTTTAGATAAATATCTGTATCATTAGCCGAATTTGAGGTGTTTTTGTGGTTTTGAAGGTCAGTTGACTGTAGCAGCTGTCTTACACCCAGGCTGCTGCAAAAGTTTATCAGTTTTAAAAGCAAATCCATTGATTATTTCCTGAGAGTTTCGTCATAATCCATCCAGTGGTTCATGAGATATTTTGCTAACAGACACACGAACAAAGGTAAAAACACAATCTCCTATGTGTTGTGGGTACCTGCTGCTGCTGATGAGCAGAACGTGTTTGAATATAAAAATAAAACAATTAGAATAATAAAAGTATTTAAAACAAGCTGCGCGTGTTGATGCTGTCAGGTCAGCGTTTCAAACTGATAATCTGAGCAGAATAAAGTTACAGAGCAACACCTGGTCAGCGGATAAGACTTTAATCCTGCGCGCGCGCGCGCCTCTCACTTCAATGTACCGAGCTTTACAGCTATAATTAGAAGCAAAGGTGAGAACAGAACCAGAACATGTTTCCATACCTGCTGACCCAGAGCCGGTGCCGAGGTGAGGTCCGGTGAAGTCAGCGCGGTGTGGCGGCGGCAGCGGGCGGAGGAAAGCTGCTCACTGCCCCGCCGCTGCTAAAGACCCGCCGGGGGGGAGACCCGCTCCAAAACTGGCACCCAAACACCGTTAAACACCTTTACCTGGTGGAGACACCGCGAGCAAGTTCTGCACTCTTGGATGGAAAAAACAAAACAAAAATATCCACGCGACCTCCTCCTCTTCTTCTTCTTTACGGTGAGGGAAGGATGGTTCCGCCGCTCCGTCAGTGAGAGACGTGCGGGTTCCTGACCGTGCGGGACACGCTGCTGCTGCTGCGCCCCGCAGCTTCTTCAGCGGAACACCCGCACACATAAAATCATGTTATTTGTTATGTGTCGCGTGCTCTACACTGAGGAATGGACAAGAAGCTGAGACTCCAGCTCGGCCACCTTAAAGGGATAGTTCGGATTTTTCTAATGCGACCGGGTTTTTATGAACAGTAAATATCTGACCTGTTGGAGATAGCTTTTTGAAGGAATTATAACAGCATGTGTCATAATTTTGTGCCAGATACTCCCTCACCCTTCATACAGCACCCTCACAGAAAAAAACAACAAACAAACAAACAAAAAAAAAAAAGAGAGAGAGATAAATTAATAAAAATACAGGAAGATATTTTACAGTTTTTTTAATGCATTGAAAAATGTTTTCATTTGCATAATATAAGATTTAAAATGCTGTAATTACTATGATTTGTCTGGTGCCATAATGCACCATAATGTAATGTAATGAAATTAAATAAGTAATTGAAAATACACCAAGACCAAAAAAACAGATGCTGATTGAGCTTTTTAAGTTAATAAAACCAGATGCTACATCCCAAATACATTCAAAGTCATTAAAGGTTGTCAATTATCTCCAGTATTTTTGTCCTTATACCTGCTTTTTTTTCTTGATACAAACTTGTTTTATTGGTAGATGTTCTTGAGGTTTAAGGATGTCAGAATGAAACACGGCTATATGAACACTAAACTGAGTGTATTTCAATAGGTTTGAATATATATATATAGACCATAATGCATTACCAAATACTAACACTGTGCTTGCACATTAGTAAATGTTAAAAGGTGAATGCTGATGTGAAACCAGAAGTAGAAGTTTACAAAACATTTAAGTTTTACATAACATTCTGAAAACTCATTCATATTTTGAGTTTCTAAATATATCGCTCCAAGAAATTATTGTATTGTGTCTGATTCACAGAACAAAAAAAATGCAACACAAATTTAAACAAAAAAAATGTTTGTCTCATCCTAACAAATAAATATGCCCTGATTAGCCTAGCGAGCTAAAATAAATTAAAATCTGTCAACACTCATCTGAACAAGTAGAGTCAAGATCTTCTTCATCTTTACACCACCATCAAATTTGCATTGCAAGAAATATTTGTCATGGATTTTCATGGTTATTTGTAAGCAGCAGCGACAGCAGCTAGCTGTAGCGTTGCTGTTAAACTGTAATGTGAAATGTGTTGCAAGAGACAGCTTATAAAACAGTGTTTGTATGAAAAGAGGACATTTTTCAGCTCAGAAATCACACAGCCCTCATTTTGATCACTAAACCGTGTGCTAAACATGCTGTGTGTGACCTTGATTTACAGCACAGATTCATTGTTCAAATGTGAGAAACTCATCACTCAGTCTCGTATTTGCTGTTAGGCTCTAATAATATTCGATCCACTCCTCATCCTCTGTGTTCAGGCCGGCTCATAAAAGGAATCAAAGTCTAATTTATTTTCTTTAGATGTTGGTGAAGACAAGGCTGAATTTTAAAACCACATTATTTCAATCTGATCTAATAAAACTTTAAAACTTATCATCAATAAAAATGATTTACCATTTTTTTAAAACCCATAAAATCCAAAATATTTGCTTTCCTACATGCTGAATACAATACTAATTTAGGTTTCAAATCAGTTTCATCACTTTGATGTATTTAGGTCAGAGTTCAGTAAAAGTTTGACTGAAGCCATCATTTCTCTATTTTATGTTTGTAAAGAATAAAATATTTTAGTCAATTTTAAAGTGGTCTTTTTACATATTTCTTCAGGATTTTGTTTTCTTTCTTTAAAGGTGGGGTATTATGTATTTTCCAGGCACATAATTCAGTTCTATATCACAATAAAGTAACTATGTTACCTTATACATCCAAATAAAGTTGACTTTGCATCTTGGTCTAAACACCTTGAAATTGGCCTCATGTCTCTTTAAGAACCTCCTACCGTTTCAGACACTCCCACTTCACCCTGTTTTCAAACAATACTTTGTGGGAGGGGTGCTCTGTGGGGTGGGAGCTCAGCTGCAGACTGAGCTCCAGGGAGGATCTTTGTACAAATAGGCGGAGCTTTGTACCAGTAAGTGTTTAAGCAGCTCCACATGGCTACAGGAGATTCAAGGATTTCTCAAACATGCATGAATGAGTCAAAGCAACACTCTGTTTTTAATGAAGGAATGACATTATAACATGATATAGAGCTCAAAATACAACCCACCCCCTTTAAAGATTTCCTTTTGGAAGCTTAAATCTGTTTATGAAGGTTTTATTTTCTTCCAACCACTGAAAAGCAAAAGTGAACTTTAATGTCTGTTTGTATGTATGTCTACCAAATTATTTAAGCCTTCGAAAATAAATTATTGGATGAACCTCTTCAGTCAGTGCAGTTCAATAAGGTGGCCACAGCTAATCAAACATAAGACAATAATAGCTATAAGTATGGGTTGAAAGGCGGTGAATGATGCGTTCCTTCAAAGAACTCTAGATTTTTAATTGGTTTAATTGTGAAGCCTTTTAACCCTAAACCATGTACCCCAGACACATGACATGACGACTTAGCAAAGATACAAGTTTTCAACTAACCTGTCATCGGGTCATTTCTTTACTTGAATCTACAAAAAATACTAAGTTAAACAGTTTACCAAACAGAATAAAGCTGTTTAGCTCCAGAAAGATGATTCCTGAAGTCCAACCAGATAATCAATGGAACAGTGATTCATCTCTCTAGGTTCAAACACAGGAAAGAAATGATTGATGCGCAAATCCATACTGAATACCACCGATACCACAGATACCAGAGCTTTGTACTCTAGAATTGATTCTAAAATCAAAATATTGATTCTTTGATACTTCAGTCATTTCAGGTAATGTATATCATTAACAGGGTTAACAGTGGAAAGTGACAAAACTATTGAAATCAGTGAAACGGGGAGCAGATGTTGGTGGGCGTGGCAGACTGAACGAGGGAGCAGAAACTCATTGAGAAGATTAAACAAATGAAAACACAAGAATCAGAGCTAAACACGATAACAAACCACAAAAACTAAATAAACAAAACATGATCAAAAGAGAATACATTGAATAATAAAACAAGAAAGACTAGCCTAAACAACCAAAGGATTTTAAACTTTACATTTAAATGCAGGGTGATTTAAAATTTATCCTATCTTTAAAACGTCAGTCTTAGACAGACTGTAAAGGTGTAAAAACATAAAGCCAGCAGTATTTCTGAATACCTAATTCTCAGCTGGTTATTTTATTGTGACCGCTCCTCTTTGCTCTCCCATTGCAGCAACAGAGATTGAATTTCCTTTCCAGCCTCACCTGCAAAACCTTCCTATATCTGTAACACAGCTGAGCTAACACGCTGTGATAACAATATCAGGGGGGTGTTGGCATGTAATTACTCTCTTACAGTGCACAAAGTAGGTGGTCCCAAGTACAGACTTAAAATTTATTTTGATGCAGATCTAACCCTGCAGGTATTCTTTTTATTCCTCATGCTTTATAATCACAGTTAGCCCTGTTATTAACCACAACAGGTGCCAAATATTATCCTACACTAGTGGCTCTAAGGGGAACTTTAGTGAGTCTCAATTTGTGGACTTTATTTTGTTTTTTACTAGATCATTCAGTCGTTGGCTAACTTTGGCAGCTCAAGTACGTTCACTCAGTCATTATAGCCTCAGGCTCACAGAGAACTATTGGACAGATTTGGACTGCAGTCAATGTGAATTTTTTTATTTATCCCCCAAAGTAGCAAGAAAAACACATGTACTACCAGTGTTTTTAATGAAGGCCTAATTAGAAAGCATCTTGTTAGAGTTTTTCAATCAAACAAGATGGTCAACAGTACAAATCAAACCTGTCAGTAAACTGTCAAAGTGATCAGCATTCAAAGCATAAGTTCCCTCATTCATCAATCCAGAATATACTGTATATGTCTATTGAGATGTGTTAGGGTCAAAGGATAGTTTCACTGATAATGATGTCTGGTGTAACTAGACAAAAAAAAAGACAAACAGTTCAATTAAAAAGCTTCCCTGTTAATAATGACCTTATCCAAACCATTTTACGTTCAGAGTAGTAGACTTAATGAGTACCACTCAGGATTTGTTTGATGGACGTGGTTGATAAATGAGATCCAATGTGGAGTCATAGTCTGATATTTTCTATGCTAAACATTTGTGGAATTACATCATGCACAACATCCTGTGGACTGTGTGTAATGGATGGACAGATAGAAACAAAGGGTTTGACATTTCTGTTACTGAAATGTCAAACTGGAGCATAGATAAGGTTTTAACAAAGGGATCCCTGTTGAAATCAACAGGGATCATCCTTGACCCATGATGTATTCGGGTTTTAGTCACGGTTGCAGAGTTACAACAGGTACACAAAATTGTCCACAGGGAGAGATGCATGGGCGTCTACAATAATTTTAGCCAAATATACCCCCCCCCCCTTCAAATGTTTGTTATTGTTGGATAAAATGTGGCAAAAAAGTCATCCTTTTCCTAATTGTTAAGCTAACGTGAAACAGAAAAGTCAGAGTAAATACAAAGAGAACAGGAAACATGAGTAAATCACAGTAAAAACATTACAATGTATTTTAACCCCAACATATCCTGAATAGTTTAAAAACAAAAGGTAGACCTTAAGTTATGCCCTCGGACAAATGGATAAATGGCACCATATTATGTCCTGTCTGTTTTAGAAGGGGCATTTCATAAAACCGTTAAATACATTTAGTTGTGTACTTGGAGTCTAGGAGTGCTAAAAAATGGAATTCAGTCTTTCCCTTCTGGAATTCAGTTCTGCAGGTTCGTCGTCTTCATTCTCCTCTCGCTCTGGGTCAGACTCCAACATGTAGAGCTGGATGAACAAGTCTTCCATTGTTAGGCTTGAGTTATACTTCAATACAATGTGAGACTGCAGGTCGGTGATTGCATCTTTTTGGATGTTTTTTTCCTGATCGAGTATAAATGGGCTAAAGACGCAGTGGGGCATAAATTATCATAATCCTCCCTCTTCCCTCCCACAGCTCTTATAAATATATAAAACAACAATAATGATGACTGGAAATTGTTTTTTTCACTCGATCAGTGTTGTGTTGGGTGAAGAGTTTGCGGAGGAAAAACTTCTGGTGATGTTAAAAAGACGTAAACATAAACTGCATGCTCACGTTCAATAGGATCAAACCAGCTGCTCTTCAAAGCTGTTCATTTTGCTTATTTAACAACAGGCTTTAAAGAAAAGATCATTTTAACAAAATAATATGCAGAAGGAAGAGCTGCCCAGAGTCCTGCTCTGGTCCTGCTCCACAGCGCTGCATTGCTCCTGAACAAACACGCCCACAAACTTCTAACCAATCACACGCTGTGAGCCGCGAGGTCCGCATCACAAAGTTCTCACTGGGGACAATGTACATAACAGCTGTCACCGGTGGATAGCAGCAGGAGAGCAGACGGAAGTTACGTAATTTTTTGTCACTTAGCGAGGGGAATAAGACGTGCAACTCAAAGTATAAACCAGCCTTTAACATCTTTTAATACATTTGTAAATAAAAATGATCATAGGGAGTGAGATCTGGAGGGGGGCGGGGTCTGAGGTACCTGCATTTAAAGAGACAGCACCAACACGAGTTGCTCTAAAATGCACCTCATTACAGGGATGAAAGAGGGGCTTGTGGAGCTACAATAACAAAGAATTCTGATCAAAGCGCACGTCCACTTCATGTAGAACTCAAATAAAGGATTTAAACATGTAAAGGAAGGATTTAAAAGTATGAGAAACAATAAACAAGCCCTCGTTAGCCTCATTATTAGCCTAGTCTGGATACTGCTTTTTTCTTCATGTTCTGTTTTCTGTGACTGATGTCATATCTGACAAGGTACTATAACTATTCAATCATTTCTCACAAACATGACCAGACTATTCCTTTAAACAAACTGACTGATTTAATATAATGGACACCATGATAACCCTGTAACCTGGTGTGGAAACAGGCACCACCTTCCTGCAGTCCAGAACAGACTGAAGCAGGTAAAGAAAAGGACTGAATGGAAAGATTATATTAAGCAATATAGAAAATTGCCCACTTAAAAAAAACTGCCTCTTTGCAGGAAAAATCTTCTTTCAAGCTGCCCTTGAAAGTTGGCAAGCCTGGGTAATGATACCTTGTCACGCACTCCCTCACATCAAGAAATATGGAGAAACGTATTATTGCTCCTAAAGCATGACAACCAGGAGACAGAGCTGCAGTTTTGCACGCTTCTCTGCTGCCTCCCACCTGCTGTCTTCCTCCCAAAATCCCTGCTGAGACTGTATTTGCTCCCCCAAAAGCCTACAGTACAAAAGGAAAATCAAAAATCAATAAAACAGGAGCAAACACCAATAAAAAAAAGACTTCACAACAACAAGTAGTTTATGGAACTGTTTTTTTTATTATTGAATGATTTGATTGTGATTCATGTAACAATAAAAAAGAAGCATAAACACAAATAATATCAGTAATAAAAGTTAGCTTTAGCTTGAGATAGTTGAAGGCACTGGAATCATGAAAGCAATTAAAAGGCAACCTTACATTGAGTAAAAAAATGATTGCAAGATCAGATCAGGAATGAATGACTTTAGTAAACATTCTTTCAATAAATAGGTTACAAAAGTATGTTTAAATAAAGAAATACTAATTCAAATTATGAAGTTTTACAGATCAATGGCATAAGTGTGAGAGAAGCTATTTATTAAATATGTATGTTCTCGTTATCCATTTTATTGTTGTGTCCTTTCATCTTAGTCACTGTTTAGTAACTTCAGTAATGAACAGACTCATTTTGTCATAAAGCCCAGAGGAAAGAAATACAGTTAAAGAAAGAAGGAAGAGAAATTCAACCATCGTAAGACTGATGTTTATGGCTTTGAGAGCTGACCAAGTAGACCCCCTTGGGCAATGACTGAGACCTTGATAAGTCCTCGCTGAACTCTTGTGGCATTGCTGGTCTGATCAGTTCAAACCAGCAGGACAGATGGAGTGATCAGTGACCCCAGAGCCTCATGTGTGGCAATTAAAACCATCCATTTAGAGCAAAAACAGAGTATTTGTTATGCAGCTGTATTATCTCATGTAAAAGGCACTGAGTGTGTGAAGAAAAAAAAAACTTTTCCAAACCACTGAATCAATATAAAGCAACAATTCCTCCACATTTCAGCTAAATCCTGCATGTAAAATAGCTGAATTATAAGATATTTGAATTTAGCTTTGGTGGCCATTTTTAGTTTTTCTATTTGACATCTGTTGGGCATCACGCTTAGCTACAGCAACACTACATTTAAGCTTAATGTATCATATAGGGTGGCCATGTTGGATTTTCAATTTGCAACCAACACATCAAAATTTCAGGTCAGTAGTAGTAAAAATGTTTGAGCTAATTCCATTTGCAATTGGTCATCTTGAATTTTCAATTTGTTGAAACATGTTTCTTGACTTAAATTATGGCTACTACTATAAAAATGTTTTACTTTATGTGTCTAAAATTGGCTGAAATATGTCTGTTTCTCAAAATAGTTTTACCACTTAGTTTAAAATTGAAATTTCAAAATGTCATGAGGATTGGTCTTACACTATACCAAAGTTTAGTTAATTTCAGAGTTATAACTATTTGCAATAAGCTTATGGCCATCATGGAGTTTTGATTTGCATTCAGATTTTGTTAAAAATGATTCCCAGCTAATACTATATAAAATTTCAGCTCTGTATTGACTGAATTAAAGCCCTTTGTAAAATTGGCATTCGCGATGAGCTAAAATTAGGACAAGCAATCATTCTTAGCTATGGCTGCCATCTGGAATTTCTGATTAGCATTTAGTAAAGATAGATTTCAGCTACTAATATGCTAATTTTCAGTCTTGTTTGTCTAATAAAGGCTGAATAACGCTCTTGACCATTCTTAGCTACTATCACACAAAATTTCAACTCAATATATCTTAAAACAGATGAATTTGAGTAATTTCAAATAGACTTTGGCCATCTTGAATTTTGAAATCCCGGTTACCGTTCTTTATTAATATGCGCCCCCCTAAATAACACCTTGGCCACCCCTTAGAAAAATGTCGCTCTGCCCCTGGTCACCACCATCCACAGTTGTCTTTGGCCATTGGTTGTGTCTGATGTGTACAAATGTCCATTCAGACCAACAGAACATTTGTAGCTGCTTAGACAAATAGAGAAAACTTCAGCTCACCAAACCTGAAAATGTTTGGTGCTGACACCTTTTTACATCTGAAGAACAGACTCAACAATCTGTTCACTTATTAGGTCTAAGAGAAGAAGATGAGGAAAAAAGGGTCCGTAAAAAAGTCCTGAAGACAATGTGTGCTGTCTGGGTCTCATTTAAATAGCCAATAAGAGGTAACATGTATTGCACATCATTTCTGAATTAAAATTTAAAAAGAAAAACAGGCAAACGGAGATTAAACTTCTAATTTAATTTCTTGTACCAATGAAATGACAAAGGGAACATCACAGGTGGTGCCGTGTTTCTGAAACACGATGCTGTCAGCAAACGTCCACATGAAAGTTGATAAACACAGGAGAGAATAAAAGAAAAAGATTTAGCTCATCAAAGGCGGTCCCAATTCCAAAACAATCCTCTGGGTCGTCATGACAACAAAGGCCACCTAAAACCCGCCTCAGTCAGAGCATCGCTCCAAGTTTCCTCACAGCACAGAGAGACGTTTCTGGTTCAAAGGTGAGAGCAAATGATTTTCTCAAATTTAGACAAATATTGATCCTGAGGCAATGGCTGCATTCTGCTACAATCATCAGAGAGATTTTACAGAAAAGTGGCTGCAGCATGATGACTGTGTGGGCATCACTCAGTCAACTCTCTCTGTCAATGTAAAGTTTCCCTTTCTGCACAAAAAATAAGTCAATCAATGTTAAAACACCATCCCCAGCACCAGCATCAAGTGTTTACAATCCTGACATCTTGGCACAAAAACAACATATTTTATGATTTTTATCATTATTTTCCACCTGGCCACACAGTGGCCTTGCTCTGAGGGTCTTTGCTGAACAACAACAGCAAAATTCTTTTCGTAGCAATTTTCTATGAAGATCATTATCAGATGTTACAGGCACATTTTAGGGGCTCGACTGTCAGTCTCTAGTTATACTTGTCATGGAGACAGCAAAGATTTGGGAACAAATCTAATGCTTGACATCTCAGCACGTTTGTCACAAACTTTCCATTTGATGCAGTTCTACAGCACAGAGTTGGTGTTCAGCTGTGCTAACTGGGTGAAAAATGTCTATAAGAGAAAAGGTAGGAGGGAACAGATGGAGGCAGACTTCTGGGTAATACATCTCTACTTTGAGCTCCCACAGAATATTACACATTTCTTCTATTTTCTCTTTGACTCTTTCACACAAATATTAGTTGATTTAATATGGTTTGTTGTTATGACACAATTACCCTGCAAAAATGAGCCATCTAAAAATATTTTTT
>JARVGW010224648.1:0-12374 GCA_031762495.1 Anablepsoides rubrolineatus | reverse complement strand
TCCCGCCAGCTCACAGTAGCAGGAACCTAAGTACGGTGTCCATTGAAGGACAAACCGCACCAACTGCCTGAACCCAAAGAACAAATATGACACAATAGCGACCTCTGCTGACATATTCAAGCCACTGCCCTACATTTATATAGTAAGTATTTAATACAGCTAGCACAATAAATTGTTAAAATATAATAATGGGCTTCTTTTGTGAAATTCAACACAAAAATTAGTCATTCATGTTATAGAAAACCCTTGATTCAAGAGAAAACATAGGTTTTTAAGAAAATGTCTGCTTATCAATTAATCATTAGTCAATCGATAAAATCTATTAACTTTTGATTAAATTATTAATCGATAACTTGCATCCTTAGTTTCTATGTAAACCAAATGAGACAACAGATACATTGTAGGGTTTTCAGTACAGTGCTTTTCCTCCTCTAATTGAAAGGAATTGATCAGATTATTGTATGATTTGCTATGACTTGAGCAGTAATGATTTCATTTTTGTTTTAAAAAAAGAAATAAAATTGTAAAGTATATTTGAGTGTTTTTACAGTAAAACTGATTGTTTTGTTCAAGTTTTCCCACAGTCAGTCTCAAACAGGCTCATGACTAGTCCAAGAAGACACACTAACCTAGATATAATCCTGTTGTTTCATCACAGAACAGATCTTATTGTGAAGGAGTCTACACAGCAACAAACACATTTTGTGATGAGAGTAACACAGTTGACATGCCTCGAGTCACTCCTGGAAAGCACTGTGTAGACTCTGACTGCCAACAAACATTACAAAACAGATAAGAAGCTTTGCCTGCTGTTGGAGAATTCTGCTTTTCTAAAGTTTGGGGGGAAAAAAACTTTAAAATATTGTTATATTTCAGTGCCAGTTCTGCCCGGATTGGATTACCTTGCTAACACCATGGACACTTGCCAGAGATTAAAATCCAGCTGTCTAGTAATGGTTCAGGATTTTATTGTTGTGTGCTCAGGAACAAGGTTCATTCAAACTGGATTATGTGGATAAACTAATGATACAACTAACAAAGTATTTTTCGTTGGAATAGAACAGTCTGAACCCAACACTGCTAGTCTGGATCTGAACGGGTCCTGAGCTGACCCAGTCACTGAAAATCAGTTGCTCCCCTAAAATTGCCTGAAAATATCTGCTTATAAAGTATGACTGATTTTCAATACATCAGATCTAGTTATATCTGTAGGTAACATTTTTACACTTTACAGTTTTTCACTATTGCTAAAACACAAAACCCAGTTCTCTAAACCAAATACTCAAACCCCTAAACAAATTTATGTTTTTTCTTGATTGCTTGGACTTAAAATGTGCCACGACTGTGTTGTTCTTTACCAACATGGATGGAGGAGGTCCAAGAGAGATGAGAGAGAGTTCCAAGGAAGAGGAGTCCATGTGCAAGGTGAAGGTGTAGTTGGAAAAGCACAAGTTTCAGAAGAAATTTGGGCAATTGTTAGCGTAATTTCTTATTTTCTAATAGATTTTATTTTAGTTCACATGTACAGTATTTTCGGTAATATTTATAATATTTCAGTTTTCAGCCACAGTTTGAAACAAATGTCATGGAATCAATAAAATTTGCATCAAAGCATTTCTGATTCTGGATCCAAATCTTTGCATGAAGCAACATTTGGCACAGCCTATGTAGAAAGATAACAAATGGCACAGGCAGGAAAGTGCTGTACTTTGTTGTCCAATATGATTGATTGGATGAGCTCAGACACTTGTTTGCAAGATGTGTTGTTTGAAGGCAAGATAGTTATTGTGTTTATGTATTGCTGACTTTGTTCTAGCATTTTGCATCACATGAGATTTAATTTCAACTTTAAATTTTCATGAGTGAAAAGTGCTTCATAAAGAAACTTTACTTACAAGACAGCTCGGTAAGACAAGCCAAGATAAACAAAAACATCAACAAAGTAACACATAAAACAGTGGATTATTTTTATCCAACTCCTAAATGGCCTGACTATTTTATTTTTTTTGTCAGAGGCAGTGCAGACTGGCAGATCCTGGTGAGCAGAGGGAGTAATTTTATTCACCACTAAGAGCAATGGCAAAACCAGTGGCCTTTGGCGGCCTTGCCCAACATAGATTAATTTTCAGCCATCCCTATCATTTGAGGAAAGTATACTTTTAAGCAACATAAAAACTAGAAAGAATAGTTTCCTTAAATGACTGGGGAGGTTAGTTTACATATACATTTTACGCACACACGCACACACACACACACACACACACACACACATACACACACACAGTGTGTAGTGTGTCCTTGGGCCACATTTTCTGGCTTCTCTAAAAACTCCAACTTATGTCGGTGTTTCAGGACATTAAACAAGTTTGTAGTTAGGGTTTGTAGGTCCCCTCTTGGCTCTGTGACAGGGGACAATAATACTGATTCATGTCTTCCCAAATAGTAAGACTGCTTCAGTTTAGAAACAGTATCTTACAACTGCTTCCTACACATTTAATAATACATTATAAAGTGTCATAACTAATCTGTTAGCATTAACAAACCGTTTATAAAGATGAATGTCCCAGTAAATTCACATAGACAGCTGAATGTTTAGAGACAAAATAAACAAGACAGAACTCGACACCAACCATTTTTGTTGGAATCACCAAAGTCCTTCATTATTTAAATCATCTCATAAGGTGAATGGATGGATGGACGGACGGGGGGTAAAGGGACCTTGTCAAACTAATACAGAAATGCAGTGTGTCCCTTAAGATGCAGACAAAATTTGGTGCATTGAGTCATGTACGTATCGTTTAGAGCCAACTGTGTGTAAAGTGGGCAGGGCTAAAGTGATCTCATCAAACTAACACGATAATGGAGTTTAGCAGGTTTCCCTGATAGTTCACACAAAATTTGGTGCAGATTGGATCATGTATGTGTGATTTAGAGCTAACCGTGTGCAAACCAGAAGGCATCAGAATTCGGCACTCTGCCACACCCACACCATCCCACCACCAGTCAGTGTTGAGCGAAGCATGCAGCATTTGAAGTATGCATGTTCAAAGCTGTAGGGGGAGTTAGTTCATACACATGTGAAAGAAAAGTGACAGATTGGAAGCTTTGATCCAAAATGGCCGACTTCCTGTGGGGGTTGGACCATGACTCCAAGAGACTTTTTGTAGGTCCTTAGATGTTACACGTTTGTAGCAAATTTCATAATTCTTGATCAAAGCATGGCTTGGGGATGATGTTTTAAATTAATTGTAGGGGCGTTGTGGAGGAATTAGGCCATGCCCCCCAAAAATTGGACTGCATTTCTGTAGTGGGGTGGATTAGGATCAACCATAGTGAACTGGGTAGAGATTGGCTGAAATGTGTGAAATTTAGAGACAAATATTATGTCAAACTAGGCTTTGTATTTGTTGCTTTGTGTGACTGAATATACAAATGCTAAAAATTATGATAGAATAAATCAAGACTATAGTGCCTTCTAACAATATCTTTCTTGTTTACTCAATCACACAACATATATCTGTCTTCTATCCATGCAACACTTTTTATTCTCAGTCACATACAGGCAAGAATATCAAGGGCAAAGTGGGGGGAGGGGGTGCAGCGTCCTGTTCAAGGACATTTCAGTACACTGCAGGGCCTGGATCAAGTTTCTCATCTCCTAATCTGACGACCACTCTACCTCTGAGCTGCAGCCGCTCACATCTGAAAAACAGGTTTGGAAAGTTCGCTTTTAAACTCTGTAGGAACTTACGGAAAGAAACCTGCAAATGTCAATAAACTGGAGTGATGTTGTAAAAAAACAGTGGGCCAACATTTCTCTGTGATATCTGATAACAGGTTTTCTCCTGGTGGCGAGCTCATAAATTAGACCACAGATTCTGTTGTTGAACATGTGCGCGCACATCCAATAACAAGATTTCATCATTCAGTGCTGGATGCCAATTGAGATCAGCAGAACTTCACTTAGTTCAACATGCATGTCTTTAGATGCTTTCAGATCCAGGTCTAATCTTAATCAAAGGATGAATACCACTATGACTTATGGAAGTGTAATAATGGTTACATAAAAGAAAATATTTAGACCTGCATTCCTGATTTATTTTAAGTTCAGTCAGAGGAAACACACTTCAAATTTTAACATAACCTAAACTCAATTCACACCTTAGTCTTAACATGAACACCTGACCCACCAATGGTGTTTCCCCCAATAGGAACTGGGATATCATCCCCATATGGGACAGTGGGTCCAGGCTGTGTGTACTGAGAAAATGATCAAAATCGTCCCCTCCAGGTAACAAAACAAACCTTTACTCTATGTATTTCATGCATTTCTGGTAGCTGTCTGGTAGATTTGAACTAATGAAATGAAGAGAGAAGTGCCGCGGCGTGATCAGAGATGACTGACTTACCCCCCACTGCTCCTCTCTTTCTCCTCCACATCACCTCTTTTCTTTTTACTTTGTTCCAAACCTGTCACACTGTCTTTACTGGACAGTCTCTCTGAACACAGAACAACTCTATCACAAAAAACCTGTTCTTATTGAAAAATGATTGTTGACAAATGTATTTTGTTCAAAAGGTCAAGAACATCTAAGACTCACTTTCATTTAAAAAAGGGTGATTCTGATGTACTGAAAAGCATATTTTGACTTGAGCAAAATGAATTTGCTCTCCACAGACAGTGAGTGGTTCAAACAGCTGCATGCTTTCAGTTTACTGAGCAATGAGAAACATGAATGGCCTTGGATGGTGAGACAGCAGTCACGAGTGTTCTGTACACGCTGTATTAGTCTGTGTAGCCTCGCTGAGGACATCAGACAGAGCTGCTTCTGCTGCAGAATGAACTCAGCCGCTAAGACCTGACACCCCTGCAGAGCTGCAGTGCAGGCTCAGAGGGCCAAGCCAGGGCACAAAGATTAAGATAACTGAGCTAAAGCTATTTTAGCACCAACAGGCTAATGACAGCTACTAGTGAAAACCCAGATATTATTTTTATCCAGACAAAATGAAAGGAATAGATTCATTTAAAAAGCTGCAGCTAGCTTGGGTGAAGTTCTCACAATAATATTTTATAATGGTAAGGTTTAGTATTTAATATTCAACAAAATTACTATGTTCTGTAGCATATTCTTGTATTTTATATTGTTCATTTGTGCAATCTGGAAATGAAGCTGATGCATATATCTTGTAAAAGTACACAAAGCATTCACCTTTTGGTTGTTTACTTAAGGTAAAAGATCACCAGGGTTTCATCCGGACAATGTAAATTCCTTAAATTTCCATCCAAGATGTAGCATGTTTTTGTGCAAGTATTGTTAGTTTGAAAAAAAAACAACACTTCTGACGAGGACGAATCATGTAAACTTCATTTCACTTCTCAAATATCACTGTGTTTGTCCGCTATAGGATATATTTAACTGATTTGTTTTATCCAAACAATCAATAATTTATAAAGGTAAATCAGGAAAATTAACAAGGCTGGACAAACTTTCGCACCCCACTGTATGAAGTCAACATTAGGCTGTAAGATCAGCCAGCTAATTTAATGCTAGTCTGCAGTTCTTCATGTTCCAATATACCAGCTTCATTTATGAAAGACCACATTGTTGTGTGATTTGGCTGACGGTGATTTATGAACAACCAAGCAGCTTACAGAGGGCCTCTACTCTGCAGCCCTGTTGTAGAACTGTTTTGTGAAAAAAAAACCTACTGAATTACCAGAGCCAATGACTATCAGGAAAAAGAACTTTAAATAAACCTTTTTGAGCTTTATATCATGTTATAATGTTATTCCCTCATCAAAAACATACTCAGAGTGTTGCTTTGACTCATTCATGCATGTTTGAGAAATCTTTGAATCTCCTGTGGTAGCCACGTGGAGCTGCCTAAAAACTTGCTGGAACAAAGCACCGCCTTTTTTTGTACTTAGCTCCTCCCTGTAGCTCAGTCTGCAGCTGAGCTCACACCCCACAGAGCACCCCTACCCTAAAGCACTGTTAAGAAGACATGCTGAAGTGAGTGTTGGAAACAGCAGGTTCTTAAAGGGACAGAGGCCAATTTCAAAGAGTTTAGATAGGCTATGATGCAAAGTCAAATTTATTTTTGAGATATACAGCATTTTTTTAACAACTGAAGGTAACAGTTACTGGATTATGCAATAGAATTGAACTATGCACCTGGAAAATACATAATACCCTTTAAACATTGTTCAGATCTAACAAGATTTCGTGGAAAGGATTTGAACAATTATTATCTTACCTGTGGTAGCTCTTTAAACAGCCTCAGAGTGGGGAAATATATCTTTAATAAACTAACAACTAGTTAGCAGAACCAAGACCAAACAGAACTGCTTTAAAGAAATAAATCCACAGTATCTGTATGTCTAAAACAAATGTGAAAGTTGCTCAAACCTAACACCTTCCACTAAGAGCATTTCTTCCACCATTTGGCATGTAAATACAATTCTACTGAACTAGAGTGAACTGGATTAGCTGGATCGTATCTAATTGGATGTGAATTGAACTTTGCTTTCTCTGTGAAATTGTCCTAAGATACCCTCTGTGGAGAAGCGGAGCTAAAAGAACGAACTGAACTGAAGCAAACTTCGGGTTTGGTATCTAGACACGTTTCGCTCAGAGGAAAGTGTGTTGATGAAGAGAAAACAACAAAATGAGCAGCTGCGTCTGCATACGGGCTTATCCTGAAATGACGTTTGAGGTACTGTTGTGTGTGTGTGTACTGTATGTACAATCTCAGGTTTACCAAGCAATAATAAAGAACACTGTGTGCTGGAAAGCAAGCAGTCAAAACACAGATGATGACAACCAAACGCCTGAAGATCAGTGGAATTTTTACAGTTATTGCTTGTTTGTTTGATTTTACTTCAGTTGGTGGAATTTTCACAGTGCCTCCGCTAATTTATTCAGGATCAAACAGTACTTTCTTCAGCCAGCCTCTTCTGCACACGTGATAGAAGAGCTTCACGCTGACAAAGATGTAATAAAAAAGTGAATCTGTGGTAGTGAATGCCTTCCCCTCCCCAGTTTCCTCTTGTCGTCTGTGCCCTGGTTAATTCCACTCCTCTGTGTGCCAGCAGCATCATGTCCTCCTCCACTCCTCCCTCGCTCCACTTTCAGTCTTTTATTTACAGCAATCATCTGCTCTGTGCGTTCATTGTTTTCCCCACTTCCATTGACAAAGTATGGCTGCTGATTCTTTGCCAGCAGCTGTAATTACTGAACGCTGGGATTGTGTGGTTGCATGTGTGCACTCGTGTCTGTTGTCACTTTATATGACTGAATGTATGTGACTGTGGGAGTTTGCTTTTACACACTAATAATTTACTATCTGAGACTACTGATCACCATTTCACTTATTGCTATAAAACATCTATTTATTTTCATGCTCACTAACTCACTTCCCACACTACTTCTGCTCTCCAGCTTCTCACACATTTCCATGCATGTATCCCA
Organism: Anablepsoides rubrolineatus; assembly: GCA_031762495.1. NCBI lineage: Eukaryota > Metazoa > Chordata > Actinopteri > Cyprinodontiformes > Rivulidae > Anablepsoides > Anablepsoides rubrolineatus. Next base: position 4,902 of record JARVGW010224648.1, on the reverse strand, counting down.
GTATAAACTGGTTAACAATACTGGGAAATAAACATTATCTGTGGGAAACTAATCATATTAAACAGTACATCCACCTACTAATCTCCACATTGGTTCTGTTTGTGAACATTTTACTGAATTCAAAGTGTTGTAGTGAATCCTTGCCAACAAACAAATGTGTTCCACATCTTCATTTACAAATATTTTACAACCACAAATGAGGGAGGCACCAATTTGTCAATACTAAAACTGTATTTCAAAACCCAACTGATCAAAAAAAACATCCAACAGTGTGGTGCTTCTCTGGTCTGTGGTCGATACAGTGGATCTTCACATACTGCCAATAACTTGATCCAGTAAGGATCCACAATGGCCCTCAGTTCATAACAATAAATTTTATTTGAGAGAGTTCCAGAGTTGGGGTGCTGAGTACCTGAATGCTCTTGAGCTCATAGTAGTTAAACAAGCCAATAGTTGGGTGTGTTGGGTGATGGAGGAGGTGTAAGATGGGATCTTAATGTGGAGAAGTTCTGTGAGGTGCTGGGAGGCGAGGACATGTACGAGCAGCTGAATGTTGGACCAGTTAGACTTAATGGATGGATTTTGCAGGTAAACCAAAAAGAAATGGGGGGGACCGGTTCTTTTCTGTTGCTGGCCCAATAGTGTGGAATAGTCTTCCCTATGAGCTGCGTGCCCTCTCTGACCTGGTCCTGTTCAAAGCTTAACTTAAGACCTACTTATTCAAAAAGGCATTTGATGTTTAACTTTTAGTATCTTGTATTTTTTTTAACTTTCTTTTATTGTAATTTGTGTTTTTAACTTGTACTGATTTATTATGATTTGATTGTGTTCGTTTCACCTCGTGAAGCACTTTGGTAGATGCAAGGCATTGTTAGAAGGTGCTATATGAATAAAGTTTATTAATATTATTATTATTATAATACAGGTAAACAATGCAAACAGAATCAACAGAATCAAAACAAACAAAAAAAATATATATATATATTGCATATTTTACCAATAAATGCACTGATCCAAAAAAATGTCACAGTCTGATTTAAACAAGTTTAGCTCATCTAATTCACCCACAAAATCTGATAGAAGTTTTGCGTCTGATTACCCAGCTTGTTTCTGACAAATGTCCACGTATGAGCAACATGTAGCATTAGCATGTATATAACAGACCTGGAACAGACATGAAATCTGTGCAAAACTGATCTGCAAAATTAAGGTGACTTTAAACCCTGAAATCTAAAATGTATTTGTCCTATGGTGAATATTTTGAGCATTCTTCTAACAATAAACTGATTTATTATTTTTTTCTATTATATGATTATTTTCTTCTTCTTTTTTTAAGGTTTGCACATCAACAATCTGTCTGTTACAGTCTTAGTTCAAATAATGTCAAAGTGACACTTTGCAAACTGACTTGGATTTGATTTATTTAAACATTCTGCTTCAAACACCATAATCATCATTAACTAAACTCACAAAAAGTCACAGCTTTACACTAAAGTGATGTCACGTTACCACATACTCTAGGAGAATTATGTCCCGAACAAATCAACCAGAAATATAAATCACCGTGGATAAGATGGAAACAAAGAGGAGAAGCAGATTGCAAAGAATATAAATATGTGGATATTATAACTATACTTTATTCACATTCAGTCATTTAGATGACAAATGTTTCTCAGGTGTTTGAATTTTTTTGGTTTGAAAGAAGTTTGGACTGATGGGCAAACAAAACCTAAAATCTGATTTTATACATGTTAGTATTATTTTACCACAATCTTCTATTTAAAAAAAAAATCACCATGCTGGTGAACTGAAATGCAGATTATAAATCTTCTCCGCTAAAAGAACCCTATAGTGAATGTTAGGAAAACAAAGCTGAATAAAAATAGTCAACTTAAAAACACTAATATTGACATTTTTCATCTTTTTTTTTTTTAAAACAAAGTTGTCCACAAATAAATTTTGAATTTCAGGGTTTAAAGTTTGAAGTCCAGCCTTTTTTAAAAAACAAAAATAAATATTAAATGTTTCGTATTTAATTTTGTGGTCCTAAAGCAAATATGAAGTCCCACCTACCTTCTTGTATCTATTTCAGCAAAACATTGTACAAGGCTGAATGGAACTAACCAACATTTTTGTAAATTAAATAAAAAGTAAATACAGTAACTGTGTTTTTTTTAATTCCTCCATCCTTTAACAGAATAAAAGCTCAGTTGTACATGTAGGCAACATAAAATCCAACACTGACCTTCTGAAATCAAAGCTCTCCAGCTCTCTCTGAATGTGTCCCACTCTTCCTCTTTGTTTCCATCTCCCCATCCTCTCTGCTCCCTCGCTCTTTAATAATCAGCTGCGCTGAGGACGGCCAAGAATGTAAGTTTGCTATGGTTGTCCTCTCCTCTCCGTTTACATAGATGTACCCCCCCCCCCACACACACACACACCTCATCCCCCGGTCTGTTGGAGTTGTTCATTTAGCAGCGGAGGCCACGGCCCGGCTGTACCTGCAGAACTGACCCTGATATCGGTAAATAGAAGAATAATGATAATGTGACAGCCGGTCTTGCTGATCCAAGAAGAACCCAGGCTAGTTATATAGCCACTACAACAACAAACTGAAAGTATGTTAATTTAAAGCAGCTACTGATTTAATCAACAACTTACATTAACATAAGTTAGCAGGTAATTTGAATATATCCCAATTGATTGGGAAATTTATTAAATTAAAGCCTAGCACTCTTTAAAGGAATGCATAACACCCGCTCCCTTTCATGCCGGGGTTTTAAACTAAGATTATTTTCTGATAAAAGGTATAGGAGTAAACGCGTCTATGGCGGACGTGCGTTAAGCAGACTCAGGAAGTGCTGTGGCTCTTCTTGCGCAGCACATTTTGAGCCTTTGGCACGCATTATGTGCTTTACGCACATCGAACATTGGCGTTGGAAAATCTGAACTTTTGCAGCTCAACAAGGAGCTTCAACCAATCAGAGAGACTCCACTGTGTGACCTAGGGGGGCCCGGGCCCCTGTGTCCATGCTTGGATCTGCTCTGGCACGGTGGGTGCTGGCGGGGCCTGTGTGCTCGTCGCTGCTGGCCCCAGGGGTTTACTGCGTGTGGTTGCTGGTGGGGCTCTCCCTGTTCTCTCCTATGGTCCCTTATGTGGGGTGGGCAGCTCTCCCAGCGCGGGTGCCTCTGGGGGCTCCGCACTTGGGGTTCCTCTCAAAGCCATTTGAACTGCCAGTTGAATAGCCCTGGACTAATATGTTAACCTAATATGTATGTTTTAGTTCTCAGTCTCAGCTACTCAAACATAGCTTATGATTTGTAAATGTGGTTGATTTCTACTCATTTTTGTGTTTGCCAAGCTCAGTTAGCTGTAGCTTACATCTTGAATGGCATTAAGATTTCAATAAAATCCATCCACTTATTGAAGAAAAACACACACACACAGACATTAGCAAACACATTATTGCCCTTTCATCTGCAGCACCCGGTGAAAATTAGAAGAGTTAAATGTCTCATCTAATATTGTATTGAAGTCTGTATAACTCATCCTGTTATTAAACAGGTCTAACATATAGTCCAGCTCTTCTCTCTGATATCTCCATCCTAATCTAAACTGTGCTTTTTATATAACCTGCAAATCCTCCCTCAAATTCTCAGTCGGACAATTCTGGCATTATCTGGTAAAGCCATTCTGAAAATGCTACCGGAGATAGAATTGGAAATAAGTAATAAAACTTGAGCTAACCTAAAGCCCACTGTCTAATACTCTGACCATACTGAGAGTGGAGAAACTGAGCTTTAGTCTCTTCATACTGAGGTTGTATGATTTCATCTTCTTCTAAAACTCCAAACAGCTAGGTAAAATGATACCAATAAAACTGAAAATGTATTTTTCTAATGCACCAGGAAATTATAATTTTAATGTCTAATAATTTGAATAAAAACTTAATTTTAAAAATAGTTTTTCTTTTCTAGACAACAAAAAGCTGTCTAATGAAATAATATTTTCCTTCATCAGCTTCATTACAAGCTTTACAGTAGTTGTCAGGTATGGGTCAGTTTCCAGTGTCAGGGTTTCCAGTGATTTTAAAAGGCAAACAACTAGTTACCTGCTATCGCCTGAACTTTTCATCTAAAAAAAAAAACAAAGTTGGATGATCTAAAAATTTGTCATTAACAAAAAGCAACGATAGTTAGCTTAATTTCATGTGAAGATGGGATTTTCATGTCACATGTGGAAAGCCCATGTTTTGTACATGTTTCCAGTGTGACTTTGAAATATTTTTAACATGTTTATGTGATCCCATGTGGTCACCGTAACTTTTAATATGTCTGATTTTTTTAATAAGAGTAAATTTGTTTTTATGTTCTATAGGGTAAAGTAACAAAAAAGAAGATAAAATCGATCTTGGATTAATTTAATTTAAATTTTGAAATATTTATTCATAGAGCATCAAATTGATTTTTCCCCATGATGATAACATCAGTAGTCCTGTGCATAATGAAGCAGAGGAGCGTTTTGTTTCAACTAACCTTGTAATTTGAAATTGAATCAAATTAGGCAATTAGTCACAATACCCAGCCTTAATGTCTTTATGCTTCTTCTGTACATCTCCATATACAGTGGGGTGCGAACATTTGGGCATCCTTGTTAATTTCCTGAATCATTGATTGTTTCGATAAAAAAAAATCAGTTAAATATATCATATAGGGACAAACACAGTGGTATTTGAGAAGTGAAATGAAGTTTATATAATTTACAAAAAGTGTGCAATAATTGGTAAAATATATATATATATTAGGCAGGTGCATCAATTTGGGTACTGTTGTCATTTTATTGATTTCAAAACCTTTAGAACTAATTATTGGAACTCAAATTTGGTTTGGTAAGTTCAGTGA
>JARVGW010224496.1:0-12394 GCA_031762495.1 Anablepsoides rubrolineatus | reverse complement strand
AATTTTAGTGGTTTTGAAACCGTGACTTTTTCATATCACGGTATACCTTGAAACCGGTATTCGGCACATGCCTAGTCCATTGTCTAACATTTTGGAGTTCAGCAATCTACAGAAAAAGAACATATTTAGGACATGTATTTCCATCTTCCTAGAAGTGCGTGTTGGAGCAAATTCACCCCAGTGTCAGACTGCAACACTAAATTAATTATTGAAAAATAAATAAATAAATAAAAACGTCCTAGGGTTCACAAGCAGAAGCTCATTTTTTTTTCTAAATGTAAAAAGGCAGCTCAATTAAGATATACAATCTTGTTTCTAAATAAAACCCAGGAAGTAGATGATTCACAATAATGTACAGTTCCATGTTTGGTGAGAGAAACAGCATCCTCACCAACATCTTATATTAGTCAAGTACATTGCTGGAGGGCTGATGATTTGGGCTTGTTTTGCTGCCAAAATATCTGGTCACCATGCACTCAATGCAGCTATAAACTTCTTTTTAGATCAACGTTCTCTCGAGTCACATGTGACAAATGTTTGACAGCTAAAGCTTTGCCAAAATGGGTTCATGCAACAGGACAATAATATTAGTCACAGCATCAAATCTGCAACACAACTGGAAAAAAAAATGAATGAATCATTGCAGTGATTTAATCAAGGTCCAAACCTCAAATATTTAACTATTTTTGTTTGTTTGTTTGTTTATGTACAAATTGACCTAAATATTACCAATGCACTATTAGAGTAGAGCTTTCATACAAACAATGTTGTGACGCACTGTGCCCTAAACTATTGTAGTAGATTATTTTTGTTTTGTTTTCTTTGAAAAACAATAAGGTTAGGGTTAGATTTTTTTAGCATCCTTAATTTGATTCAATCATTTCTCCATTTTGTCTTAACAAAACCAGCTTAAGCATTTGGTTTAGTAAACAATGTAAACTCATAGTGAGTTGCATTATTTTGAGCATGTTCAGGAAACTAAAGACCATTATTAAACTAAGTGTTGTGGGCTTGGATACAAGTAGTGCGTGTTTGTGTGAATGTGCCAACACTCTGCCCACCTGCAGGCATTGTGAATAATTTTCTCTTTTGCTGGAGGTGTCTTCATGGGTTCAATCGTGTGACCATATTTTGCATAGAAATTGGGTCAGGCTGAACAGACTGAAATTACCAATGGAGACCGATTTTTATTTTTTTTTAAGTCAACAAAACCTGCACATTAAGAGTAGTTGATGAGACTCATTCTGTCTTTCTACCTGAGCCTTATATGGTTTCATACATTTACTAATATAATGGTATTATTTCAACATGTGAAGCTGTGTTTTGTTAATTTTAACTTATACTGTATCTCACATTTAAGAAATACTCCTCACACCTCCACACAAGGTCTGACTAGGTCTCCAGTACACAGCCACCATAATATCAAACCATTACAATCTTCCGATTGAACTTTACATGATATATCATGTCATACTGGATATTATGGGGAATCAACTGCATTTTTAAAGTGCACCTAAAATATTTGTCAAAACTTTTAAATAACATCTAAATTTTAGCTGATGCTGTAGCAGGTTTGAAAAAGGGAGCTTTAGGTTGTATTCACACCTGGTAGTCCGGTAGACTTGGTTCGAATGGGGACCAAAATTGCAAGATTTGTTTACATTTTCATCGGGTGCAGTTTGCAATCACACTGCACTTAGTCAAACAAACTAAACCATATGAACAACCTGTTCCCCCCCTCGCCTGTGGTGGCGCTGCACCAAGACCCACTGAAGGAATCAACAAGAAAACCTCAGAAGAAGACAATGAGCATGACTTCCTTTTTCACAAACTTTAAACAAACATGGAGTAATGTCAGATTTTAGCAGTTGTAGAATATCCTTTTTGTTCTTGGCAAATGTGCCAAACAAACAACTTCAACAATGGGCTCAGAATAAGCATTTTAGCCTGTCTCTAGTCAGGTTCTCCTGTAAAGCATTTTATTTTTGGAACAATTTCAGCCTGATGAATCCTGGCATTGTCATCTTGGAATATGGTCGTGCCATCAGGGAAGAAAAACTCCATTGATGGAATAACCTGGTCATTCAGTATATTCATGTAGCTGACCTCATTCTTTGAGCACTCTGACTCCTAAAAAGTCACTTTTTTGACAAATGTTTATCTAAAATAAGACTTTTGTCAAGCTCATTTGCAAGTCCATATTCTAGATTTTCTTTTTAGCATCATCATTCAATACCAGTGCCTTTTTTTTCCTTTTTTAAGTGTTTAGGTGTTTAAATTTGTTTCTTTAAAGTTTAAACTTAGTTGCTGTGTTCTGTGAGTAAATCTTTTTAAAAATGGTATCAGGTTTAAAATTCAATACGTTTAAAAGGACATGAACAATGGTCACCGGGGGGAGTGAAAAAGTTGTTCCTGTTGAGCATGACCTTGTCACTCTTCTCTTTATCAGCCTCAATCCAGACAAAGAGTCTGCGGTGTCACCTGCTGTCGGCATTGACCACAACTCAGCAGGAGCAGCTCACTGTTAGTGAATTTGTCCTTGATATGAAGAAGATGCTTAAAGGCGTCATTCTTCAAATCCCTAAAATGCAGGCAGACCTATTTCATACCTACAAGAAAAGTGTATGCTCATAGCCAAAAGTACTACAGTACATATCTGCAAATCCATTTCACTGCAGAGGCTTAAGAATTCCTTTGAACCTGTTTAGTGTTGCTATGAGGAAAAAGATGACACTTGCAGCTAGTAAAATAAAAACTGAATTCATTGACACCAAAAATAGTTTTTCTCTCAGTATTAGCTAGTGTTTGGAGGGGGGGAGATTACAAAATAAGCTGTGTTGTCTAAACCTTTGGCATCTTTTCTATGAGTCTTCTCAATCTCCTGCAGTGTGTTATACAACTTAATCCAACACCTCCTAACCTGCGGTGACAACAGGTTTCTCAGAATAAATGCTTGGCTGCATGGGAAGCAAAATCCCATTACTTAAATGGATAGGACTAATAATAAAATACTGCTTCAGACCTAACCGGATTAACAATGATCTTGTGCCAGTGGCCTTCTGAACATATACACCTTTTTATATACAAAGCTTTAAAGTTCTTTCACTTGCGCACCCTTTTGATCAAGTGCAGGAATAATAAATGCATGCTGGGCAAAAAAAATGGCAGAAAGCAGAACTTTTTAATAGTCTGTTTATGTATTTAATGCTGTATAGCTGATTCAGGTTACGTCAGCTGAGAAAAAAACTAAGCATTAGGATGTACAAGCTGTTTGTAGACATCATGGTTTTTGAAAATGCTGATGAAAGAAAAAGGCAAAGCTCTCAGAATCACCAATCAAAGCTAAAGACTTGAGGAACTGCTCTTTTCTTCTGTGACTGCTGCCTTAGTAAATTCCCAAGCAAGACCAACTATAGGGTCAGCCATGGTATTGTATAAGTAATCGATTTTAGTGGCTTCTTCAAAAAAATAAAAATCTGTTGAGACTGATGTGTCCAGTCTCAGAAACAAAACATGAAATACGTAAAACAGAAACATGACCTAAATTGTTGCAATGCAGATGAACAGATTTTTATTTATTTACATGTTAGTATGTGATGTTTGCATGTCTGGCATGTTTTGTATGCATAGCCGAGGGGCAGGTGAGTCAGTATTCCAGGAAAACGGTGTTTAGATTCATTATCTTATTGAAAAGTCTGTTTTAACTCATTTTTTTTTTATTTTTTATCTTGCCCAAGTTGTTTATGAAACCTAACCTTAATCATATCGAGGTTACCATGTTTTTTTTTTTTCTCTCAGACAGTTGTACACCTCTGAGATAATAATGTCCAGATATGTTCATATATTTTTGAAACTATGAAAAAGATAAATGGACACTGATGATAAAGCACTACATGTGCAGAGCTTTAGAACCAACAAGCCCCTCCTCAATTTAACCCCCTGAGTAGGACCCGTATGCGTATAGAAATTAATGTGAAAACTTAGGAGGTCTTTTCATTAAAGAGGCATCGGGAGGTGTCATGGGTGTACTTTATTAAAACATCAATGATGACAGGTCTTTTTATAATGCTTAGATTCTCAGTCACCCATCTCTTTTCCCAGCATGCAATCCCTCAAGTCACAATTAGCCACTATTATCCTCATTTTCATTCCAGAAATAAGGTTACATCTGATCCCTTAATGACTGGAAGACCATCTTTAGTTTAATAACTGTTTGTTCTGACATAGTTTAAATGTTTTAAAAAAGAAAATGCAGTTGTATTTCCACTGCAAAACTGTATCAGCGGTTCTTTCCACAGATGATCATTATTCTGATCACAGCCATTCACTTTGCAACAGTTGAGATAAGATGATACTTTAAGCAAGAAGTGCAATAACTCTGGTTGTAGAGCCACCTCCTTAACCTTTATGGTTCGATTGGCAGGTTGTAACTAATATAGGGGACTTTATTGGTGCACAGATCAACAGGGAGATTTAATGTGTCTGTGAAACTAGTGAAAGATGAAACAGTTTATTTCATGGGCTTATTTTAAATGTTGAACTCATTTTTTTTTCTTTTGAGGTTTAAATTTCATTAAAGTGTCAAAAGCAAAAATTTAACAACCCAAAGGGGTTAGGGCTTTTTATAAACAAATGAATTTTGTTTGGAGCATCACCATGTAGTTGTTGTACCATGTCAAGGAAAAGCAGTTAGGATTAATATCAGTTATCACATATTAGATACATTATATCTACATCATGGTATTTCTTTTTTATTTTGATTATTTTTTTGGTATGACAATAACTAGTTTCCAAAACCCAAAATATGAAGTAAAAAAAAGTCAAAATTTCAAGATTCAAAGTGTTTATTGTCATATACACAGTTGAAAGATGTTTCACTGAGCAATGAAATTCTTACTTTGCTGCCCACAGTGAATGCTGATAGACAACCAGAAGAAGATACACTAAAAAAGACCAAGAAAATAATAAAGGATAAGATAACAGACCACACTTAAAAGAACAGACTAAACAGAATAAGATAAAGAAAGAGAACAACACTATCAGTGGTTAAAAATGTTCAGAAGGTAATAATCTGAAGTGTGCAAATGAGTAGTAAGTATAACCAGCATGATTTTATTGTATGTACAATATTGCAGATCGGACTTATAGCAATTAAAAAAATAAATCTCAGACACAATTTTGGTTGACTCTGATGATAAAATTTGAGTCTTCACAATGAAAATTTTTAAATATAGAGTGGGAAATAAATGAAAGAACAAAGTTTAACTCCATAAAAGATTTATCTTTTGGAAGATGAAGAAATGTCTGAAGAAGACAAAAGAACAAGCACAGTGCATTATAAAGAAGGCAAAAAGAAATGAAGAGGGTGGGGTTGGCAAAGAAAGGGAGGCAACTGACTCAACAACCACTAAAATATGCAACATATTATATAAACTATCTGAAACTACATTAAGTGTATTAGTAAGAACTTGACCTTAAAGCAATAATGTGTGTTTTGTCACTGCTATTAGTTCCTAAAAGTTCATGTTTAAGGGAAAAGTAAAATCATGCTACAAAATCAAAAGACTGTTACTTGACCGAAGACACAACCAAAAGTAAATAAAATAAAATAAGTCTATTATTAATGCACAATGTTACTTGTTATTAGCAACACCACGTTAAAAAAACCTTCTTATGTGGCACAATGTCACACATGCACATGCATACACACAGAAATGTAATGAATTAATTAAAGTGTTACAACTGCACGTGATAAAACTTACTGTGGTTGTTAATTAATATTGTATCTAGCATCTCTCTTGATACATAAATCCAGAAAAGAAAAATGGATAATTCTTTCAATCATTTTACAGGGACCATGCATATAATAGAAACACACAGTAACTTAATATCTAAACCATTACAGCTAATCCAGAATTTTGTCTTTTTAGTTTTCATGTGTAGTCTAACATATTTTGCAATAAAAAATAAATATAAGAGTTACAAATAAAATATCAACTTTCCTTTTTTTTTCAAAAATAAATGGAAACTTGCTTCAACAAGCACCTAGTCTAATTAAATGATCCAAGATAGATCATGAAATCCCAAATTGGGCATTTAAAAAAAAAAAAGTGCACCTAACCCTGGATAAAGTGTTTTGTTTTAAATGCAATGGTTCCATACATTCATTACTGAGAACAATGTGGCATTGACTATGGTCTTGGCTTACTCTGTGCCCCAATGGTAGGAACACATAGCTGAGAAAACGTAAAATAAACAACTTCTACTGATTTTTCACAGAGGTTTTTGATATATTCTCCAGTGCAGTTTTGTTAAAAGTAGTGTTAACTTGGAGCCAAGATCAGAATCAGCTTGATTATTTCATCTTTTTGGCTGTTTCTACTTTTTTAAGGTTTACATAACAGTTGATTTTATAAAAGTTGACTACCTTCTTATTTTGGTTGTAAATAGTTGACACCACAAATTATTTTGAGTGCCAGTAGAGCAGGGTGCCAGATTGAGAAGTGGAACTGTTGCATAGGGCCAGACCAACAGGCTAAACTTAATTCTGCAGAGAGGCTAAAATAAATGCTCTCCAGCCTTCAAAATAGAAGCACAGCTAAAGCCGGTGATAGCCAATGGCCCAATGTGGCCTGCAGGCCATAAGATGCCCATGTGAAAAGTAGACAGAGCCTGAGTACCACCACTTGTACCAAAATTTAGAAACAATGGGCTTAGTATGTCAGTTCAAAACCCTCCAACCATCCATCTGCTTTTTATTTCTGGGTTGCAGGGAGATGGCACCCATGTCAAACAGTCAATGGGCATGAGGTGGTGTGTACCTTGAACAGGTTGCAAGTCCATCACAGGGCTACATAAAAACAAACAGAATACACAACCATTCACTCTCTCACTCTCACCTAGAGACAATTTAGTGTTACCAATATAACGTACATATTTCTGGTCAGGGGGAGGAAATAAAGTACCTTGAATAAACCTATGCATGCACAGGAGGAACACATAAACCCTAGAAAGAAAGAGGCAATCTTGTGACATTCTCATTATGTGTCAACATCTCTAACCATGCTGCCTTCTTTGAAATAACCCGATAGAAGCATATTTGATTTATGGTTTTTGATCATTTATTGGGAAAAAATGTTTCTGATTTTATTGTTTTTTTTAATGACTAAACAAATTAAAACAACAAACTTTTTTTAATGGCTTAAATGAATAGAAATGCAGCAAACAGACACTATTTTTGTACAGCCTGAAATGAACACCGTGTGGTAGATCAGGAGTCAACATTTGCAGCCCCACTGGTTCCATGAGTTACAGCTGTCAGTCTGTTTATCTTTAAGCACAAAACACATGTGATTTCAGACTGGCACCTTTTGACACACACCAGCAGATAAGAGCAGTTTTGTGACATTATAATCCTAGCAGTCATAAAAGGGCCCAAGCAGCAGTGCTGCAGCTGTAATAGCCACCAATATCCTGTGTTGGTGAAATGAAACGGTCATTTGGAGGGTGCAGATAGTTTTATCTCATCTTCATTCATCTCCAACTAGAGTGCAGTACTTATCTTTGTAGAGAACAGACTAAGCCAAAGTCTGTTATTGAAATGCTATTATTAAAATGTCATTGGTCCATGAAAAACTCATTGCATGTGCAGCAGTTGCACTAAAGTTCATTGAACAACCCAGTGTTCTATGTATAAGACTTTGAATTTGCTTTTAATTGCATTTTTATGGGGGAAGATGTAAAAAGCGGAGCTACCTAAGCTGCACAGTGTGCAAACACAAAATGTAATGGTTCATGAATGTAGCGTGTCTGGATGTGATCTGTGACTGCAGAGCAGCTTTATTCAGCAGAGCATGACTACATCCATTAAGCCAGATAAGACTGACAAAATATCTGATTCTATTATATCTTCAAAATCAGATGCTAAAGTAGCCTCAATGAGCAAATATTAAAACCTTTAGGAAGTTAAAGGTATCATTAAAATCCCATAGACCATTTGATAGGTAAATCTTTTAGAATGATGATAGTACTGCTCAGGTGGAAAAAGCCAAGGCTAACAATCAATGGTCCTCAAACCTAAAACAAGACATATGTGCACCTTCCAGGGATGTGGAAATATTTCTCCTATGCCAGCTTCTTGCCCACCAGGGCCCAGACTCTTCAGAGGATTTCTAGGACTGCAGGACAGAGCCTGGCACCGTCAGTAAATGATGGAATAATCCGGAAACACAGCAGCCAATACTCTGGTCTGATGAGTATTTACCTACAGGGGGTATGCTCATCCCTTCCGTTTTATCTCAGCAAGCACATATGGTACCCTGTTGCAGGCGCCTCCAAGAGGAACGTCTGTTTCCAGAGGATGCCTGCAGTTTATTCATACAGTTTAGTTTACTTGTTGTATGGATATGTGCCGTTATGTCTCATGTCAGAAATGTGGAAATTGGTCTTGCCACTCTGGTTTAGGAGTGTCATGCTGATATATTGCATTGTCTGTGTTCTAGTCACAGGGATATGAGCAATACGTTTTGTGTAAAGAACGATTTAAAGCCCTAGCATCAGTCAGTGCCATCCTCCTTGTCCTTTAGACAGCAAGAACTCTTGTTGAGCCTATATGCGTCTTGACTTCATTCATTTAAGCATGCTTTTACCCCAACATCTAATGTGTTTGTCAGTCCTCATTGATTGCAGTGACCCTTAACAGGTACATATTTATGTTGCAATAGACAGCTGTCCTTAAGAATAATGCAATGGAAGGCCACAGAGACAGACACTGACAGTGAATAGTGGTCCCACCAGACGCTATTAACTGCCTACATCATCACCTTCATCAGTTAAAAAAAAGACATATTCACTTTGAATTAGTTTACCAGCTTGACCTCACTGTCCTCCCCTGATGATTTTAAAAGTACTCCCAATCAATCATATTTACATAATGCAATTTACAATGTCAAACGCTTGTCAAAGACAACTGTTCCAAAAGGCCTTCCTAGAGGAAACAAAGGTGAAGGGTGGACGTGCCTGATTTCTTAACAGCTCCATATTACCCAACTACCTTAAAATACTAAAGCCATATACCATTTTTATTTTAAAAATTTGAGTTTTTTTGTGGGAAAAAAGTGCTGAATAGATTAGAGATTGACGTGCAATTAAAGTTGTTATTGTAATACGAATTAAAATACTGTTAATACAAATTAAAGGTGAATATTTAATGACACATGTTCAGAAACATGTTCTGGTCAGTAATGGGAGGGCTAAAATGTACCACAAATCTAGTCAATTAAAAACTATTTTAGCAGACAGACAAATTTAATTTCAGCTGAAAAAAAAAGAAGAAAATCTGTTTTAGAGGACATTTTATTTTCTATTAGTGAGGCATTTATATTAAGCTAGTCACTATTAAGACTTTAAAAAATTCCTATGGGTTTAAAAAAAGGTCATCTTGGCCTCAAAACAATATGTGACAAAACCTATAGATTGTGGTTAATTTAAAAAAAAATTTCTTTAAAGCTAAAGTAATTAACTCACTAGCCGTGTTTCCATCCAATTTTAATTCAAATGTTGAGCAAATTTGAACAATTTTGCAAAAAGGAAAAAACAAAAAAATGTGAATCAGACGTGTTTCCATCAACTGGCTTGAAGCAAATTAATTACGTCAGACGCATGTGCTTAAAACATGAAATAAAAGTTGCAAAATTTGCAGGGTCTAAGCACAATGGAGAGAAGTTATCTGGAACGCGTTGCTACTATCGGGAGAGTTTTAATTATTCTGTCATATCGATGTTACATGCTGTCTGGAGATGTAGAAAAAAAATTGTAATTGTAATTCTCTTCACATTACTGGAATACCACCTCAAGCGAGCGTATCAACTTTTATGCGCCTTAGAGGAAGTTTTTTCGAGCCAAGCCATTTCCATTCAGCTTCTCTGATGTGATAATGCGCATCAAGAAACGTTGATGGAAACACGGCTAATGTCACCACATGCTTAAAACAGTTTAAAGCTAATTTCACAGCCTTTTTTATAGTTTTGTTGTTGCTGAATATTGTGCAGAGTAAACTAATCACTCAGTCTTTTTAGCAACACAATGATAAAGCTTATTTTAAAGTCCAGTGTTGACCTTTAGCACAAGGCAAGGGCAAATTATTAGAAGCAGTTTAGTTTAAACTTTAATACTGAAACAAGTTCAACTAGGCTTTTAAGGTGAAATTATTTAATAATACAAATAATTGTTAATGATGATAGTTTTTAAGTATTTATGCCTTGAAGTATTCCTGTTAAATTAGCACTGGATGAATTTAAAGTGGACTATCTCTGAGCAACAGTTTGTTGTTTTCTTATTGTGTTAAATGTGTTTTTCATTCTTTGCTCCATCTTGACTCTCGAATAAACTAGAAGCCATGGGTGTAACCGCCATAGGTACGGGGTGGGACATGTCCCCCCCACTTCCCAAATCTTTGCTCTCTGTCCCCCCCACATTTTTCAGCCAAAGCAGAAAAATAAGACCTTTAAAGAAATGTGTCCCCCCCACTTTTAAGATGGTGATTACGCCCTTGCTAGAAGCACTTAGAGTGCAAACCTTCACCAAGGCCATTTCCCCAAGCCTGCAATAGTGAAGAATCCTTCAAAAAATTTATTGAATCCGGATCGTGATTCTGATCATTACCATTTAATGGTGTGTTCCTTTGGCCAATACCCACCTGTGGTAAAAATTTCAAGAAAATCCGTCCATAAGCTTTTGAGTATTTTTGTCCAAAGACAAACAGACATGTGTGACCAAAAAAACACAACCTCCTTGGCAGAGGTAGTACATGCAGGGAAAAAATGTACTCAGCATTCATGTAAATTGATGCAAACAAGTTATAATCAGCTGCACCTTAAAATTACAGAGATGAAGCTTTTTTTTAATTTTTTTTTTTAGAAAACTGTCAGAGAGTTCACGTGCTTTGTAATACAACTTTTCATTTTGTAAATCTGCTGACCAAAAGGCCCATAAATTAACATCTGTTTTCAGTTTTACAAAATTCAAGTTTGCATAGAATTTGTTTTATCCTTTAAGATCTTATTCCGATATTATTTAACCCACTCAAACATTTACCAGCTCTTGGTGAAGCTTTTAGGCTTCCACTTTTTAAGATTTTCTTATGCAGTTATACAACAGGATTACATATAACATCAGGATTTGTTGTCCTTCAATTCACAAACTTAGCTCTACAGTTTCTTGTAGCACCTTTTTTTATTTCATTGTAGAACTGAGGAACACAAAACTTCTCTTACATTTTATTACACTTTTTAAGTGTTTTTTTTATTTTATAAACAAGATCATCACTCATGTTGAAAAAAAAAAGACAAACAATCTTCATAATCTGAAAATTGGATATACAACAAAAAGCCTTCAATATTTTTTGTGCTAAAAATTGGTTGCCAACTGCAACAGAGGATGCAGCCTTTCTTGTGTCTCACTCAGCTCAGTAGTTTTAAAATATATTCCAAAGTATACAGATAAAATATTTTGAAAATTAGACTTTTCAGTATTAAATAATGGATGAAGATAGTGAGTGTACCATTGCTTATTTGCTCTGCCAACTACACTCTAAAAATAGATGTAGTGGATTTAATTAAAAAGAAATATGTCAATTGGTTTCGCTTGACTTAGGGTGTATTCACACCAGAAAAGTCCTGTGGTTTGCTTGTTTGGTCTGGAACAAAAGTGGACTTTATTTTTTTTTTGTTTGGTGTGGTTTGCATTCACATTGTGCTTTTTGGCAAATGAACGAATGAGGGCGGGACTAAGCGCACAGACCCACAACAAAACATGGAAGTACTGCATGTTGCGGTTCTGATGTGCACATTTATGCTGATAGTACAACTGCAATAACATTTAAAATGTCAAAACAGCAATTTAATGGTGGTTTTGCAATGATATTCTAATTTTGGAGCGGCGTCAGTAAATGTGTGCCGCAACCCAAAGGAGACGAGATGTTCTGCGTGTTCTGACCCACTACATGCTGACAGCTGAGCTCCTAAGCAACAGGTATGATTTCAGTCTATTTAGCTCAGCAACAGTGGCCTGTAAAGTCCAAAAAGGTGCATGTTTTATGCAGTTGGTTCGGTTTGAGTACGGTCTGTATTCACACCAGAAGCGAACTGAAGCGAACCGCACCAGAGTTCGTTTGGAAGCGGCACAAAATGCCTGAACCAACGCTGGAAACAGTCTGGTTCGTTTAAATTGTTAAATTGAACCAAATGTGTCAGGTGTGAATACACTCTTTAAAAGAGTAAAGGTAATTCATTTACATTATACTAACTTAAAATAATACCATATATATATATATATATATATATATATATATATATTAGGGGTGCAACAATACATGTACCCGTATCGAACCGTTCAA
>JARVGW010224476.1:0-12396 GCA_031762495.1 Anablepsoides rubrolineatus | reverse complement strand
AGCTGTAGGTCATGATGATGGAGGCAGAGTCTGTAACAGAGCTGTAGGTCATGATGATGGAGGCAGAGTCTGTAACAAAGCTGTAGGTCATGATGATGGAGGCAGAGTCTGTAACAGAGCTGTAGGTCATGATGATGGAGGCAGAGTCTGTAACAGAGCTGTAGGTCATGATGATGGAGGCGGAGTCTGTAACAGAGCTGTAGGTCATGATGATGGAGGCGGAGTCTGTAACAGAGCTGTAGGTCATGTGATGATGGAGGCGGAGTCTCCCTCCTCTCTGTATTTTATAACCAGCAGGTGTTTTCCTGCAGTAACAGTAATCTTGGAGGATTAAAGTGCTGAAGCACAGATATCAGTTTAATCTGCAGAGGATTAATCTGTGTTGCAGCCAGTTCCAACAGATCCTGTTCCTGTGAGAGGCTTTAATGTCTGTATGTTGTTTCTGACATGTTTCAGCCTGTTTGATGGGAGAAGACATCAGCTCTCACCTTTACTGTCAGGTGACCTCTGGGTTTCCTCACTCTGTGTGTTTGTGTTGCACCCCTGCACTCTCACTCTGTGTGTGTGTGTTTGTGTTGTACCGCTGCACACTCTGTGTGTTTGTGTTGCACCGCTGCACTCTTGTTTCTGCACATGATTGACAGCTGTCTCCATGTTTACGTTTTAAAGCTACTTGTTGCAAACTATAAAATAATAGATGTACCTACAAAACTGATGTGACTGTTGTTAGCTTGTTGATAGCTTGTTGTTACTTTGTTGCTAGCATAGTGATAGCTTGAGCACCGATATTCACTGTACCTACAAAACTTGTTGATAGCTTGTTGTTGGCATAGTGTTAGTGTAGTGATAGCTTGTTGTTAGCATGTAGTTAGCTTGTTACTAGCTTGTTAGCATGTATTTAGCTTGTTGCTAGCTTGTTGTTAGCGTAGTGTTAGTGTACTTATAGCTTGTTGTTAGCATGTTTTTAGCATAATGTTAGGATGTAGTTAGCTTGTTAATAACTTGTTAGCATGTATTTAGCTTGTTGCTAGCTTGTTGTTAGCATAGTGTTAGTGTAGTGATAGCTTGTTGTTAGCATGTTGTTAGCTTGTTGTTAGCATAGTGATAGCTTGTTGTTAGCTTGTTGTTAGCATGTTGTAAACAGAGTGGTATTGCTGAACACTACCTTTGAGCCTCTGGTGTACCTCATCACGCACTGACGCAACATAAATCAATCAACGTTCTTTAAAATTCTATCACCATTATTGAAAGATTTTCTGTCATGATAAATATTAAATATTTTTAAATCAAACTGAAAACAGAATGAAGATAAGATGACACATAAAACAGAAAATCTACAGGGTTGTTTTTCTTTTTCTTCACATGTTTGTGCTGCAGAGAATCTGAACTCATCAGAACATTTGACTCTAAAGCAGCTGCAGCAAAATGACTAACTGGTGCAGAGCTGCTGTCTTCCTGCCACATGTGCAGACACACCCACACACACAGAGGTTTGTTTTTATATCCCCATGGGGACCGTGGATTGACTTCTCGTCATGTTTTTTAGCCTTTATATCCTAACACTGACCATTTACTCTAAAACAAACCTAAACCTTGGTCCTAAACCTAACCCCACACACAAATTTAGCATTTGTACCCATGAGGCTGCTTTTTTTGGGGAAAATGGTTCCTACGATGTAGCAAAAACATTCACACACACACACACACACACACACACTGAGGAAGGTTAAGTCATTACCATGTCTGCTTCCTGATCCCACCTGAGCAACATGTCTGCCAAAACCTCCACCTGAGACGTTTGTGTGTGTGTGTGTGTGTGTGTGTGTGTGTGAAGAAGATTCATACTATTTAAAGATCAGTGAACCTTGATGTTCAGAGGCAGCACCATAGCTCGTTATAGCTTGTAGCTACTGTTTAGCTCTGTCTAGTTCTGTTATAAAATATCATTTTAGTTGTTTTGTTTCCTTCAGCTGCTCAGGAAAGAAACAGTTTGACCTTTGACCTCAGGTTCTGTTCAGGGTTTTATTTTAATTACAGTCTTTACCCACAATGCATTTGGCTGTAGGTGTTAGTGTGTGGTTGGAGGTAATAACCTTCCTCACATGGCTCTGACGTGGTTCTGAACTCGCTCAGAGAGGTTCTGGCAGGAAGGATTGAGAGCAGCTGTGTTTTCATTCACAGGGTGTTTCTTCTTCTATGAATCTTACCACTTCCTGCTTCCTCCAGCAGGGATCAACCGTTGTTCAGATAACAACAGGAAGTCCCGTCGACGACTTCCCGTTGGCCTCTGAGGGTTTATAGTCAACAAACCAAACCGTTCTTATTCCTCTGACTCGGGTCCAGCTGCTCTGTGGATCAGAACCAACATGGCGTCACTGAAACCCAGAGCTCAGTTCTGGACGTCTTTAATGAGTCTCCATGGGACATCCTGGAGACTGTACCAGAGTCCTGTCCTAGGTCCGGATCAGCCCATCCAGAACCAGAACTAATGGTTTCAACATGTGGGCCGTTTCAGTTACATCATCATCATCATCAACATCATCCTGACACACCTCTGCTGCTCAAAGGCTGTACAGCCAAAATGACCCAAACTCAAAGCTAAAATCAGCTAAATGAGCAAATCTAGGGATGCACAATAACTTATTTTAAGAACCAATAACCGATAATAACCAATAACTTTCTCCTTCTAACGGCCAACCGTGGCTAACGATGGTAAACTGTGGCCATACATGGTTAACTGGTAAAATAATATTAATAATTACGTATTAAAATGACTGGTTGTTTTTCAGCACAGAGTATTCTAATTATTTTTTTATTGGGAAAGTTGTTATTTCCGACACCACTTGAATGTTGCGCGAGTTGGGCAGGACGGGGAGCAGCTTGACCAAAAAGTGTAAAAATAAATAAGCACACTTACTGCTGCGCTGGAAAGCCTGTACATATATTATCAGTTCTGTTTGTTATGATGCCTGAGCTCTTTGTGTTTGATGCTTCTGGTTTCCAGCCTGACCTTTGTGGCTTTTTGTGGACCTTTGCGGGTCTTTGTGGACCTTTACGGGTCATTGTGGACCTTTGTGGGCCCTCAGCTCCTCCTGGCTCACCAGGAAGGAGACGTGACATTTTCCACCGTGACATTTTCTGACAGCAGCCTGCTGTTCTGTGCTGGAAGATTTTCTCTCAGCGTTACTCAGCAGCTTCTGCCAAACAAAGAGATCCAGAGCGACCAGACTGCAGGTCTGGTCTGTGGAGGGTTCACCTGGGACCCCCCCTGAACAGCTGATGTCTAGTAATAATACTATTTTTATATAAATACTGTATGAGCCACTGCTCTGTGGTTAATAAGTTTATAAAATAAGTAAAGGTTAACTTTTTGGAGCTGTAGTTTTATAGTCTTATCTCTGCGAGCCTCGCCCTGTGGGAGGATCTCCACGCCAACCGATCGACTCGCCACAGTTTTCTGTTGCTGAAAGGTCAGGGCGTGATGTGGCGTCGCAGCTGAAGTAGCTTTAAGCTGCTGAGCTCAGGACCTGCCAGCTTTAACATCAGCTGAGGACTAAAGATGGCTTTTACTCAAATATTGTCTGAAAACACAGGATCCATCAAATCAAAGTGTCCTGTTGAACAGATGAAGTTTGTGTTTTCTGAGAGCTTCAGCAGGATGTTTACTGGAACATCTGTACTCAGCACAAATATAAACCAGCACAGCTTCTTCTCTACCGGAGGAAAGAACTAAAACTATGTGTGAATGCCTGTTGCTGAAAACTTTAACAGAAAGCTGCTGAAATTGAGCTGAAAATGTTTCATAGCAAAAGTATTTTTGTAAGTTAAACTTGGAAATCTGAAAGAACCAAAAAAAAAACACAAAAACATTAAAAACTAGCAAAAATATAACTAAATAAGCATAAAAAAGCTAAAAAAAATAAAATAGCTGATAATAGCAGAAAGCAACTGTAAGAAGCATAAATAACTCAAAATAGAAAGAAGCATAAAAAAGTAGCAGAAGAATAACAGAAAAGGACAGATAGATAGCTAAAATGCTAGAAAAAAGCTAAAATTTGCAAATAAATTAGCTGAAATTGTCACAAGGAATTGAATAAGAGCAAACCTAGAAGCTAATGTGTAAGGTTCTGTAAAGATTTAGAAACATTATGAAGAATTTAAAGGATGTTGAAAAAAGCTCCATTTATATTCAATGGGAAAAAAGTAGCTGAAATAGCGTTAGCTACAATTGTGTGATTTTTCTGAGGCTTCAATATGTGATAAAGCTTTGCTCTCAGCTACTATTAGTTTTCATGTCAATATCTCAAACATAGGCTGAGTAAAAGGCCTTTAAAACTAGCTTTGGCAGCCATCTTGAATTTTTTTTATTGGCTGCTATTTATGATAGAGCTAAGTCTCAGCTACCAGTATATTAATTTTTAGCTCATTATGTCAAAAATTGACCAAATTCAAGTAATTTGAACTAACTTTAGCTAATAACAGCTGCACATTAGCTAAAATTGCAGCAAGTAGCTGAATATAGCAGAAAGCATCTGTAAGAAGCATAAATAGCAGAAATTGAAATAAATAAATAAAAAAACATAGAAAATAGCAGATGAATAGCAGAAATAAGTAGAGTTTTAGCTGAAAAGGCTAAATTAGCAAAGAAGTAGCTAAAATTAGCACAAGGAAGTTAAAAAGAGCATAAGCAGAACAAAATGTGTAAGATGCTGTAAAGCTTTCGAAACATTAAGGATGTTGAAAACAGCTTCATTCATTTTCAATGACAAAAAAGTGGCTAAAAAAGTGAAATAGCTAAAAAAGAATAAACAGCAGAAACACCAAAAGTCTTCGCTGGAATGTCCTGAATGAGCCGAACGTTTTGATATATGAATTGTTGAAAAAAGCATCAAAATTGTGAAACAAGAAAGACATCCAGAATAAAAACTGATGTGAATGCTGTGAAGCTTTCGCACTCATATTTACACCCTAATGTCAGTGACCTTTGACCTTTGGGTGGCTTTAATCATCAGACTGGATGAATCAGCAGCTACCTGAGTTGTTTGATCTTTATGATGTTTTTATCTGGTTCTGCTGGCAGCAGCAGCTTCATCAGCAACAATAAGAAAGGATTCTATAAAAGCTCAGATCTGTTTTGTTTCCTGATGTGAAGAATAAAAGAGTTTTCTGTAAAGTCTCATTCTAGTGTGGTTAGGACCAGCGCTTGTAGAAACCTTTCTTTTTCTCTCTTCTGGTTGTTGTGTCTGAGCTCATACAGCAGTTTTCAGGAAGCACAGATACTTTGTTCTCCTCCTGGTTCCTCACAGCTGGAACACATCAGCTCTGGTGTGTTGTCACTGCCAGGAAACAGCTGACTCAACCATGATGACCTCATTTAGCTCCAGATCATAAACCGGCTCACCTCAGAGCCGCCGGGGTCTAGACCCTGATCCTGGACCTGTTGGAGTCTGAGATGATTTCATGCTCCTGTGAAGAGAATCATGTTATCAAACCATGGAAATGAGATTTACTGTGACAAACTAAAGCTCAGGTTTAACTGGACTGAAGTGTAGCACATGACTCAAAACATGGATAAAAACTAGTCTCAGACTTGTTGCAGGTCATTAACTCTCATTTTAGTCTCTGGAACCAAACTCTGTGGGTTTAGACTCCAAGTTCTCCAGGTGTTTGAGCAGGTGTGCCACTTAGTCTGACTCTGAATGTAAATATACAGTATATAACATGTAACATATAGTATAACATATATAATATATAACATGTAATATTTATAAAATATATAATATATAACATATAACATGTAATATTTATAAAATATATAATATATAACATATAGTATTTATAACATATATATATATATATATATATAACATGTAATAACAGTAAATTATTGCTTTCACTTTCCTGTGTTCAGCTGTGTGTTTAAAGGAGCACAGCTATTATTTTATCAAGTGCTGAACGATGACGTAATGTGTAAATAAAACACACCTCCTGACCCGGCCCGACCCGGACTTCTGTTTGTTTTCTCCTCTTTGGCTGATGAAAGCAGCTCTGCAGCCTGGTTGTATCTAAATACCTTTTAGCTACATTTTCTTATCTGCTTCCTGCTGCACATGTCTGTCAGTCTGCCCCCTGCTGGCTGGACCAGAACCAGAACCTGGTCCAGGTTTTTAGATTCCTCTTTATTACCAATAAAAAGATCCAAACTAAAAACCACACAAGGAAAGATGACACTTGATTTGATTTTTCTCAGTCATATTTAAAGAAATAACAAAGTGAACGTTGTTGTTTTCTGCTAACTTTTGTTGTCATTTAGCAGCAGACTGTAAACAAGTGTTGTTACAGAACACAGATAATGTCAAACTACTCAATTAAAAAATAAATAAATAAATTGACAAACACTAAAACTAAGGATATTCTATTTATAATTTCAGTTAGTTGTAGTTAGTTTTGTAAAAATATTAAACAGTTTTAGTTAGTTATTGTTTTTTCATTTTATTACAGTTTTTATTTATTTTAGTAACTAAAAATGTTTTTTCTATTTTAAGTTTGATTATTTAGTTAGTTTTAGTTAACTATAATAACCCTGGTCTGGACCCTGCAGGCCTTCAGAGTTTTATTTTCACATGATGAAGCCATGTCTCCTCCTCATGTCTCCTCCTCATGTCTCCTCCTCCTCCTGTCTCCAGAAGGAATTTGCTGCGCCTCCTCCTCTCCTCTTCAGGAAGCTGAGTAACCCGGACTTGTCGCCCGTCGCTGCCACCGCCACCAAGTCCAAACTGCAGCGCCAGCTGAGTCAGGATGAGAGCCGTGTCCGGCGCAGCAGCGTGGCCATGACCGGTAACACTTCAGCTGATGTTTTTAGCTTTAGCTGAATGTAGCTTTCAGCTGATGTTTTTAGCTTTAGCTGAATGTAGCTTTCAGCTGATGTTTTAGCTTTAGCTGAATGTAGCTTTCAGCTGATATTTTTAGCTTTAGCTGAATGTAGCTTTCAGCTGATGTTTTAGCTTTAGCTGAATGTAGCTTTCAGTTGATGTTTTTAGCTTTAGCTGAATGTAGCTTTCAGCTGATGTTTTTAGCTTTAGCTGAATGTAGCTTTCAGCTAATGTTTTTAGCTTTAGCTGAATGTAGCTTTCAGCTGATATTTTTAGCTTTAGCTGAATGTAGCTTTCATCTGATATTTTTAGCTTTAGCTGAATGTAGCTTTCAGCTGATGTTTTTAGCTTTAGCTGAATGTAGCTTTCAGCTGATGTTTTTAGCTTTAGCTTTAGCTGAATGTAGCTTTCAGCTGATGTTTTAGCTGTATGTAGCTTTCAGCTGTGGCTCTCTCTCTCCTCAGGTAAACAGCTGCTGCCTCTGTCCTGCAGTCTGCACGCAGGGGTCAGTCAGCTGGCCTCTCACGGGCCTCCAGGAGCCGCAGGAGGACCCCCTTCTGCGGGAGGGGAGGCCAACAACCTGGTCCGGATGAGGAACCAGGTTCTGGGGCAGTCTGCGCCCTCACTCAGTGGTCTGGTGAGTCCCTTCATGTCTCTGAGGAGTTCTAACAGAACCAGAGTCCTCAGCACCCGCCTGTGTGTGTGCGTGCTTGTGTGTGCGTGTGTGTGTGTGTTTTGCTCAGCTGCGACCCCTGCTGGTGCTTCAGGGCATTAAAGCAGAATGTGGACTGAAGGGGACAGGACCACTGACAGGTGTGCTGGGTGTCTCCAGGTGTTCTGGACAGGTTTGATCTGTGGACTCTGACCCCTGCAGAGCAGCAGGTTCTGGTCTAAAAGCCTTTAATCAGAATGCACACTGTTGTCTTTCTGTTTCTCTTTATTATTATTATTATTATTATTCAGTCATCTTCCACCTCGGCACACTTCTCCTGCATACTTTGTTCTAGAGCTGCCATAGTAATTAGTATCTGTAAAGCTCCTGTGTCAAATGATACCTTTTATACCTATACCTTTTGGTGCCTGCACAACTTATAGTTTTTGAATTATTAATGTTTAAACTTTATTCCAAAAATCATATAATGGGTGTCAATGGAGCCTTGTATTTTATTTCACAATCTAACTTAACCTAACATCTAACAACAGTTCAAAACGTTCAGCTTATTCATGTGAGGGCTGCTATGACTTTTATACTTTAGTTATTTCACTTTTTTAGCCACTTTTCTGCCATTGAAAATGAATGAAGCTGTTTTCAACATCCTTAAAATCCTTGAAAATGTCTCAGAATCTTTACCTTACACATTTTGTTCTGCTTATGCTCTTTTTAACATTCTTGTGCTAATTTTAGCTTTTTTCCTGCAATTTCAGCTAAAATTCTGCTTCTTTCCTCTACTCTTCTGCTTTTTTAACTTTTGTGTTTTTTCCACTACATTGTGCGATTTATGCTTCTTACATATGTTTTCTGCTATATTCAGCTATTTGCTAAAAATTTAGCTAACGTTTAGCTCCTATTAGCTGAAGTTATCTTTTCTAATAAACATTTTTTGTAGCTATTACAACTTTTTTCAGCTAAGTTCAGCGAACTTGTGCTCCTTATGCTAATTAAATAATTTCCAGCCACTTGTTTTTTTAGCTTTTTTACTGAAAATTTCAGCTGTTTTAGTTATTTTACTACAAATGATCACTTTTATGTAATTATATGATTTTGTTTTAGCTATTTTTCAACTATAACTATTTCATCTGGGTGCTAATTTCAAATTGTGGCTGATACCTTTAGCTTATTTTATGCTAATTTTAGCTATTTTATGCTACTTTAGCTATAGATGTGCTTCTTTCTGCTTTTTTTCTGCAGTCTAGTGCCATGTATGCTTCTTACATGCCAGCTATTCAGATATTGTAGCTCTTAGCTTTTATCTGTTTTTTTTAATTAAATTTGTGCTCCCTTTTTCTGTTTTTCTGCAATGTTAGGATTTTTTTGCTTCTTTCTGTTTTTCAAAGTAAACTCACTTTTTCTATTAAATATTTTCAGTTCAGTTTTGTCAGATTTCAGCTGAAGTTTTCAGCAGGAAGCTAAATGTAATTTCTCTGGATCATGATTCTTAAAAACCGACTGATGGATGTGTTTGTCTCAAACACTTCAGTAAAACCATCAATATTTGTTTTCTCAGATTTTAGTTTCAACTCAGAGACATCCTGGTCTAAAGTCCTCAGATCTGGGTCCTCTGCTTGGTCCTGGTTCTGTTTTAAGACCTTCAGTCCAGGGTCCCAGACTGTAGATAATTTTTATTAATTTAAAGTTGGTTTTATTGAATTATTTAGCTCTTTATATGCTTTTAGACTTTAATTATAAACCACTTCTGTTATATAATTATGTAATTAAATTGATTCAAATCAGATCAGAAAATATTTTGCTTCTTTCAGGAAGTAAAAAGCTCCAGTAACTAAAAGCACCTGGTTCAGGTGAAGTCTGCCAGCAGGTGGCAGCAGAGTTTACTTTCTGTGTTTGATGGCATTATTATTATTGTTATTATTATTATTATGATTATTTATCATTATCAATATTATTATTATTACTATTATTATTATTATTATTTATTTTATTATTATTTATTTTATTATTATTATTTTTATTATTATTATTTTTTAATTTATTATTATTATTATTATTGTTATTATTATTATTATGATTATTTATCATTATCAATATTATTATTATTATTATTATTTATTTTATTATTATTTATTATTTTATTATTATTATTTTTTTATTTATTATTATTATTATTATTATTATTATTATTATTATTATTATTATTATTATTATGTCAGGCAGATCTGATCAGACTACAGGGAGGATGACTCCAGTCAGAATAATATATTTATAACACAGCAGGGGAGCAGGAAGCTGAGGTCAGGTTTAAAGGGGAAACTTTCCTCTGCACATTTATTCTAATAATCTCTTTCTAATAATCTCATTATAATAATCTCATTCTAATAATTTCTTTCTAATAATCTCAGGTTTCTCAGCAGGAACCTTTATTTATGTTTTTCTTGGCGGTCTTTGTTTTTCCTGTCAGGCTTTAAAGCATGATGTGGTGGTCTGAACCGCCCCTCATTAGGGTTTAGGAGGGACCAGCTGAGGGTTTTTACTTCATGCTTCAGGTGTTTCAGGAACAGTTTCTCACCTGCAGATCTAACTTGTTTAAATGAACATTAAAGGAAATCTCATCCTGAGCTAAAGGGTTGGTCTTTAAGGTGTGGGAACACCTGGGGACGTGCAGGTGTTTACCTGTGCTACAGCTCCCTGGGAACAGCAGCCTGATTTATGGACTGAAGTTGTTTTTGCAGCTTCACACCAACATGAATTAACATATCATTAGCATGTGTGTCGGAGGAACAAAGAGCTCAGAGAGGAATCCTGAGCTGAACATCAAAGTGTTTCTGCTGAATTCCTCACTGCTGTCAGAAACATGGAGGTAAACACAAAAACATATACTGAAGATGCTTCAGTTCATAAACATCACACAGTCTGGTTTCACACTGTTCTTCTCCTGTTTCCCTTTATGTTTATTTACACCCAGAAATAGTTCTGCACACAGTCTGGTAGAGTCTTTTCTGTACAGGTTCAATAAAACATCTCTTTCTAAACTCTTTGATTCAGTATTTTCTAATGTTATACAAGATAAAACTATAAAAACAGTTGAGTGTGGGCGTGGCTTCTGTCGAGCCTGTACTGTCAGACTACCTGCTCAGTCATTTCCTGGTGTCGGTCTTTTAGCAGCCAGCATCACTGCTGGAATCATTTATCCCAAACTGTGTGAAGCAGACTGTGTGCATCGTCTGGAGCTGCTGGATGAAGGTTGACTCTGAGGTTTATTTTCCTCTCAGCTTGATGTGAAGCTCAGAGATTCTGTCTCAGTTCTGCATCATCATCATCATCATCATATCTGTAAGATTTAAAGGAGTGGAGTTAACCATTTAATCTGTATCTAGTTGAAAGGTTTATAGTTTTATTCTTGCTCTTCTCTCTGCCCAAATACATGGAGATGTGTTTGTCTCAGATAAACCAATATATTCTGTTTTAATTCTTCAACTAAAATCCAGAGCTAACTTAGACCATCTTATCACATCTTTTTGTCTCTTATTGATTACTTGGTTTCTGGTTAAGAGGAAGTGAGACATTAACTGACAGCTTCTCAGTGTCAGTCAGTGAGGTAACTGTAGACGGTCAGACCAATAAATAAATGAGCTCAGCAGTGCCACCTGGTGGCTGATGTGACGTCACAGCTGCTGCAGGGAGGAACACAAACAGCTCAGATGTTTCAGACATGACACCTGACAGGATGTTTCTGTTCTGCTGACTCCTCCCCCTTCCCACTCTGCAGTCAGGAGAGCTGACAGCTCAGACATATCCAGTAGAGCGTGGGGTGAGGAGATGGAAACAATATGCAGAAGAGGAAGAGGAGGAGGAAGAGGGTAGACCAGAAGCCTCATGTCTCTAAGAGTCACAGCTTTAATAAATGTTGTACAGAAACGTAGTAATATTAACATGTATTAAACTGCTCCTTCTGCTCCTTTATCATACATCCTAACTAATGTAGAGCTGAGAGCAACTGAGACCCCTCCCACTGACAGCAGAGACCCCTCCCACTGACAGCAGAGACCCCTCCCACTGACAGCAGAGACCCCTCCCACTGACAGCAGAGACTCCTCCCCCCATGCCTTCATGTAACTATAAATAAATACAATAGATTCGGGTTAAAGGCTTTACGTATAAGAATCATGAAGTCTTAATTTAAATGTATACACACACTGAACACACACACAGTGAAAATACAAACACACACAGTGAAAATACAAACACACAGTGAACACACACAGGTAATGATCTCCAGCTCCTCAGTCCTGAATCAATCAGACAGCTTTCATTGTTCCTGTCTTGTCAAACTAAACACACAAACTGAACACACACACACTCTGAACACACACACACACTGAACACACACACATGTATTCATCCATTTGATTGACAGGTGGACTGATTGTGTGCAGTGATTGATTAGTGAGGCGGAACTTCTTCCTGTCAATCAGAACAGGAAGTGGATCATGTCAGCTTTGATTATGGAGGATGTCATGGCTCCCACGTGTGTGTGTGAGTGTGTGTGTGTGTGTGTGTGTGTGTGTGTTTGTGTGTGTGTTGATTTATTGATGTGTTTGTGAACAACCAGACTTGAAAGGCTTCAGGTTGAGCATTCCCTCTGAGCAGCAGCAGGTTTCAA
Source organism: Anablepsoides rubrolineatus (assembly GCA_031762495.1). Taxonomy (NCBI): domain Eukaryota; kingdom Metazoa; phylum Chordata; class Actinopteri; order Cyprinodontiformes; family Rivulidae; genus Anablepsoides; species Anablepsoides rubrolineatus. Next base: position 188 of record JARVGW010224476.1, on the reverse strand, counting down.
ACTACAATCCTCCGTCCACCTGTCCTCTTGTTGTTACGAGTCATAACAAGTCTCTGACTGTACGAGTCATAATGAGCCTCTGACTGTACGAGTCATAACGAGCCTCTGACTGTACGAGTCATAACGAGTCTCTGACCGTACTAGTCATAACGAGTCTCTGACCGTACAAGTCATAACGAGCCTCTGAC
>JARVGW010224110.1:0-12463 GCA_031762495.1 Anablepsoides rubrolineatus | reverse complement strand
TTTAAAAAAATACTTGGTAAAATACAAATCCTCAAAAATATTACTTAAGTACTGTAACAAAGTAAATGTACTTAGTTAATATAGACCTCTGGTAGTAGCCCAAAACAAGCTTTGACAAATTCTGAATGCTAAATAAAAATACAAGATGGCCACCAGAGGTAATCTGAAACTGCAATAACTGTGCCATTAACATTTAGGGCTAAAATTTGGTTTGGTTATAGCTAAGAACTATCTCCATCATACTGAAGCCAAATCAAAAATCCAAGATGTCCGATTGTTCAGAGTTTGTATGTTAGAAGTAAGATTTTAAATTCCATTTTTATGGTTTGAAACCTTAACAACCATTTGTTGTTTCAACTCATCATGTTAAACTCAAAGGAAGATGTTTTTTGTCTCAGACCCACCTGGGACAAGGACTTCATGAATGGAGCACTGATGCTGCAGCTCCTATGAAGAGCCGTCCTGTTCTCTGTGGAGCACTCAATCTGGACCTCTGATTGGTCCTGGAAGAGGAGATAAATGAAAGGATTCAGTTACTTTATGGTAAATATACAGTTGAAGTAAATCTATAAAGTTTTGTTTTTGTTTACAGTGTCAGACTGTTTAGCTTCTTTTATAAGTTTTACTTTACTTTTTTTTTTTTTTTTTTTTTTACTGTTTTCATTAAGCTTTTGTTGTTTTGATGAATGAAATAAATGAATAAACAAACAATGCACAAGTCCGTCCTATCTGGGACAGTTTTGTAATTTCCTGGAGCAGGAATGCCACAACCAATTTTTATAAAATATTTTTTGATCATCAGAGGGGGCGCTGTTACTTTTCTACAACAGAACTTGGCCGAACATGGCCACAAAGAAGAGTATGGTTTGCCAAAAGTGTAAACCAGAGGCTGAAGACATACGAAGAAAAAAAAACAACAAAGAAAAAAAAACTGTTGATTGTTATACATGGTCACAGAATATGACAGATTGTGAAATATTGTGACTTCACTGTAGGAAATAGTAAAAATTGTTTACATCCTATAGTGTCAGAAAAAAAACCTTTGATCACTGACACAGTGACTGTTATTAAATTAGTACAGGGTCACATAATACAATAGCTATTATCATATATAGTAGTAATGATATTAGCAGTAATAGTAATAGTCAATACACCAGTGATCTGTCTTTATTTTGCGGCTTTGAGCATTCCTTTTTGTGGTCCTTCACCTTTAGTGATCCAGTACTTTTTTCTTTTGTACCTTTTTCTTCTGTACTGTTCCTTATTTTAACCATGTTTTAATGAGTACTTTCAATCAGTGTAAGAGCAAAGTTTCCCTATGTTCTGTTGTTTTTACCTTCATTTATCGCTAGTTTTAATTATTATTTTATCAAATGAGCTCATATTGGAGCTGCAGACTTGTTATCAGACAGTTGGGATCGACCAATGCTGCCTTTCTGCTCAAATAGTCTGTTGTTATTTAAAGAAGGTTTCCTGGACTCGACCAATGTGGATCTGATTTTTGTCCCAATAAGCAACATTGGGTTCTCACAAGGCTGCATGTACTGGGAAAGTTGTCAAAAGTTTTCCCCACCAGGTAAAAGAAAATGTACACAGACACACACAATGCAAAGGTTGTTTTAGAACAAAAATAAAAAGTGATGGTGTTTGTAAGAACACATGCTTCAGGAGGAGGAAAACAACCGACCTGTAGATCACCTGCACCTTGGCACTGATTCCACATCTGTCATTGTTTTACAGGTGAATATGAACTTATTGGGATGATTTATTTGGTATTCTGTATTGTGTGATGAATGGACTTGTGTGATGATGTCTTGTATATGTGAATAAAAACTAAATGAGTTAAACCATGTCTGAGTACCTTTACTAAGAGGCTGGAGAAGATCAGGTTGGCAGAGGTGGAGATGTGGATGGCAGCTCTGTAGGCGTTCTCTCCCTGGTTCCCCAGATGAGCAAACACCGTCACCCTCCTGCGTCCAGGCTCCACAACAAACAGCTGCTCTCTGTCCTCTGCCTGCTGGCTGCAGAGGGACAAGGCAGCCGTTTCTCTGCGGCTGCACAGCTCCCTGCAGGTGGAACAAATGAATAAGGACTTTTAGTCCTCCTCTGTATTGATGTGTGGAACAGACCAGAGCACTCTGTCTGCAGCTGAAATAAATCCACTAATCTCTGCTTTTTTAATCAAACAAAGAAACTGTTATTTCTTTATCTAACACTGAACTTTTGAGGCATGACAACAGTTTTAGGCCCTAAAAAGCGGGGCCATAATTTGAAGTAGCAGGAGGTGGGCCGATGTTGGTAACTCACTGAAGACTCGGTAGGTCAGTGTGACTTTGGAGGATGAGGTCAGGAACACAGGTGTCCTCTTGTTCACAACCATTCCAGAAATGAAGCTGTGGGTGGAAACATGTTTACTACATTTTTATTTTATTTTTTTATTTATATAAAGATGCATCAGTGTTGATTTTAGAACAACACATGAACATCTTATATTTCTGCCACATTTTCAAAACAAAAACAATATTTTAAAATTTTCTAAGTCAGGGCTATTCAACTAAATCACTCCGGGGAGCCACAGTTACTGCAGGTCAACAGCTCAGGGACTGAACATCCAGCAATTAAAGTCATTATGTAAATAAACCAAGTATTACAAAGATCTGTTATCTTTGAAATAGTTTATTTTGCTGCATTTAATCATGAATACACGACACAGTACCCTATGTAATAAAAACAGTGATAATAAAACAACAAACACAAAAATAACACATTATACCTCACATTTAACACAAATAATATTTTGACATCTTTGACTTGCCAAATTTTTAAACCAATTTTATTTTCACTTTCATCATTTTATCTTCAACTGCTTGTAGTTTTAACTGTCTTGGGTTTTCATTAAAATGTTTTTACCAGCTTGTAGCCAAGACGTTTCTGCAGATAACATGTCTATGTTTAACTTAAAGAACCCATAGTAATTACAGTAGAAAACCGGAGGTTTGGGCTTAAGAGATGAACGAACCAATTGGCGGGCTGAACTTTGGTCACTCACGAGCCGGATGTGGCCCACGGGCCGCCGGTTGAATAGCCCTGGTCTAACTTGTAAAGTTTCTAAAAATGTAATGTTTTATTTTTCTAAACTATCCCACAGAAGTCAAAATGTCACACAAATGATCATTCTACGATCACAAACCTTTCCCAAACGAAACCTCACCTCAGTTCTCAGGGTGTTTACTGAGTCTGGATCCATCACCGGCCCCTCATCCTGACTCTGCAGACCTGTTTCCACAACAACCACTACAGGACGCCCATAATCTGGTGTTTCCTGTTTCAGTCAATCAGTTGTGTTACTCAATTAAAAAACAACAACAGCTCAGTACTTTAGTTTAGTTTTCTTCTGACCTGGACGAAAAAACCAAGTCGTTCACATTTCTGACTCCCAGTCTGCAGAAAAAGATTTCTGGGCTGCTGTCGGTGGGCTTCATCCAGAATGGCTCGGGGGGGAAACCTCCTCTCATCAAGTTTCAGACTGTACCAAATCCCTGGAGAAGGAGGAGGAAGAAGGTGATGTGTTGTTTGTGAGGCGGGCAAATGTTTCTGTAATTAGAAAATATAAAATATGTCCTGGTGAGGTGTTGATCAGTGTGGTGTCTCCATCACTCACCCACTTGTGTTTTTGTCTTCGCCTTGGGTTTTATCCTGCTGTGCAGACTCAAACAGACGGTCACAGACATGCAGGTCACACCCTTCCCTCCTCGCTGACAGTCCTTGTTAAAGATGTTGATCCTCTCAGGTTCAAAGGTCAGTCTGGTCTGGATCTCCACCACAGCCCGAGACCTGGACAAGTAAGTGTGATCCATGAGAAAATCAAGGAACATTAAACTATTCATTTGATGTTTTCTCTTGGAAAGAAACCAGACTTTAGGTTTTCTTTGACCACAAACAGTTGCTCCCACAGCTCTACAGAGAACAGACTGCTTATGTGTTTTAGATTTTCTTTTGTGTTTCTGCTCCTCCCACACATGCTCTTGTTGGTCTGTCTGACAGATGGATGGATTGTTGTCTTTATAAATTGTATGTCTGTGTCAGTTTGTTGGCTTCCTGCCACATGTCCTGGTAGTTCCTTGTAGAAAGTAAGTTTTGCTGCCACCTCAGCCTTAGCACTTTGTTTGTTAAGCCCCTTGTCCAAACCCAAACCAAGCGTGAAAGACCAGACTGTCCCACCTTTCTAAAAGCTTATGCTCGAGGGGACACTGACACACAAGCTATACCGTATACAGGAAGGTTAATTTAATTACATAAGTGACTCAGAACATTTTGAGACCAATGTCTACTGGTTTTACCAAATAATGACAGCGGCTCCCAGTGCTCCTACCGCAAGATCAACAAGCCCGTCTGCATTGATGTCCAGAACCCCGTGAAGACTTTGACCGAAATACTGCAGACCTGTAGAGAAACCAGCTGCAGACAGACGCTGGAGACATAAAGGGGTTAGTGGTATCACCAAGAAGGAGAAACATTACCACTGATTTCTAGTTTAAGTTGTTTCACAACAAAATCACCTCAGACCACTTGTAGAGAAAAACAAACAGGTTCGATAAAGAATTACAGTGGTCCAACCTAGACATGATAAATGCATGGATCAGTTTTTCTCCATCCGTTTTGGACAAGATATTTCTAATTTTAGTGATATTACCCATAAGGAAGAAAGTGGTTCTGATCAAAAATAACACCAAGGTTCTTTACATTAGAACTGGAGGCCAGATTAATGCCATCCAGAGGAAGTGAAAGGCTGCAAAGTTTATTCCTAAGATCTGATCTGTTACCTGTTTGTAGTGTGGTTGGATCTTTTTATCCCTGCTATGAAAGATGTAGACTGCCCCCTGGTGGTCATCCTCCAGTGGAGCCCCCACCACCAGCTCCTGAAGTCCATCTCCATTCATGTCAGCTATCTGGGTCATCGCAGAACCCAGACGAGAGTTCTGGGATTGGTCGGACACCTCAAGCAGCCCTTGTAAAACGAACGAGGTCTGAGGAGAGAGTTTAGTTTCTCAGCGGAGCGAACATGAGACTGAGTAAAGGAACCGGATCAGACCTGTTTGTACCTCTGAGGTCAGGGCATAAATATAAATCCGTCCTTTTTCCCATCCTTGGCTGTAGAACATGGGTGCTGCTACCAACAGATAGTCTGTGCATCCATCGCTGTCCAAGTCCATCGATAACAATTCACTGCCAAAATATGACCCAATCTGACAAAAAAAAGAAAGAAAGAAACAAAGAAAGAAACAAAAAACAATTTAGAATGATGACACACCTGTAAGCCATCACCTGATCCATGAAGCAGTTCCAGGGGTGTGACACCATGTCCCCCCAGAAAAAAATCTACTCAAAACTATGCATTGTCCAACCATCTGAAGAGAAATTTACTACAAGTTAAAAGTAACAAAGGGGAAAGTATCAAAAGGCTGGCTAAAAGCTCAAAGTAGCTGAATAGCAGTCAATTAAATGTAGCATAAAAAAAACTAAAACGGAGTGCGTAGGCAGCAGATCTGAAAGAAAAAGCGGCGGGAAACTGAAAATTATTGCAACATTTCTTGCTTTATAAACTGTCATTTAAGTCTTCGTTACTAACCACTACGTGTCATCCTTTGGTAGAAGGCGACCTATAATGGTCAAAGGTTTTTTATTGCTAGTATTCCAATGTGGGCACAACTCCTACACTGGTCTTCATAAGTCTGCATTAAATGTCAGCATTTAATCGTTAGATTAAATGGGGATGATTTTTGACCATTTGACACACACCCTAGTGAGGACCCACTTTTCCTTATCGGGACAAAAGTCCAGCCGCCATTGGGGGAAATGCCATTGGTGGGTCAGGGATTTGGTTTAGGACTATGATGTGAATTGAGTTTAGGTTAAGTTTAGGGTAAGGGGTCAGGGTTAGGCTTTAGAAATGACTGGAAAATGAATGGAAGTCAATGCAAAGTCAAATGTGTGTGTGTCAATGGGTCAGAGACCTGTTCTCCCAGCAGAGCCTGCAGGATAGTGAGGTTTCCGTTGTCCTTCATGGTGAAGATGATGACTTTTCCTGTGTGATTGAACCTGGGAGCTCCGGCCACATAGAGCTGGGAGCCACTTGATGAATTAACTGAACCCAGAGCATAACCTAAAACAACAGAACACACTTTACTGCACAATCTTTCTTTCTGTGTTTCCCACTTCAACGCTCCTATCTTCCTTGGGCAGATGGGTGCCTATCATGAGCCCTTTTCTGGTTCTGGTTTTGCTGGAAGTGAATCTTTTCTTTCCACTGTTACCTCTGTGCCTCCCAGGATGGGAGACAAGTGAAGACTTAACACAACCTGCTGGCTTCCTTCCTCACTACTTACTAACTGGTGTTTTATAATGTTTTAATACTTGTTTGTTTGTTTGTTTGTTTATTTGTTTGTTTTACAAAGACCTGAAACAACAATTGTGATTTGATGTTATATAAATAAACTTTATTGAACTAGTTTATCAGTCAGGGTTTTTATCAGTAGCTCGTCTGGGTTTCAGTGTTCAACCAAGCAGCTATCATCCATCCATCCATCCATTCATCCATCCATCCATCCATCCATCCATCCATCCATCTATACATCTTTTATCCATCTTTCATCCATCCATCCATCCATCCATCCATCCATCCATCCATCCATCCATCTTTAATGCATTTCCATCCATCCATCTTTAATCAATTTCTATCTATCCATCTCTATAATCTATCCATCCATCCATCCACCTATCAAACAATAAAACAGTAAAATAAATGAGCCAGTCTTAGTTTGTGTTGAAAGCTGAAAAATAAAAATGCATTTTTAAATGAGTTTTAAAAGCAGCTTGTCTGATATGAAACTAAAGCTTGGAGCAGCAACACCTGACCCCTCTGAGCTTTCATTCAAATATCAGACCTCCAAAATGCTACGTTCCTTGTTCATATTTTGTGTGTCTTCTCAAGACTTGATTTTCATTATTTTATTTTTCCACTAGATTATGATATGGAAAGTATGAACAACAAAACAATGTGTCCTTAGCATAATACAGTTTTAAAGCTGTGCACACACATCTGGTAATTCCAAATGCTCAGGCAGCAGGTTGCACTGCAATGATCTGCTTTACCTTTAACACACCATGGAAATCAGTAAGAGTGATTCCATTGGGATTTAACATGAACCCATCAAATCCTGGTCAGAACCAAAACCCATCCAACCCCACAGACCACAACAAGAAGAAACAAAAGACAGAAACTCTGTTTTGTCACGTTCACACAGATTTTACCTAAATAGGCTGCATGGTTCTTCAGGACCTCTGGAAACTCATCTTTGTAGGACGATTTTGGTGGAACAACTTTACCATGTTTAGTTTCTTTCAAGACCGCCCCATTCCAGTCATAGGCCCCCACTGCTCCAAGCAGAACACCGTCCTAAAGTCAGAGGTGAAGTTAGCAGGCTCAGAAGCTGTAGGAATAAACTCTTTGTATGTTTTATATACGAATAGCAACACTCAGTGTAACAGGCATTTCATTAAATATGCAGATGATATAGTGATTGTCAGTTATCACCATGGGCCTGAGGTGGATGTTTCCTAGTGTGACGAGTCATTTTTGAAGATCATACTCTGAAAACTAAGGAAATGATGAGCAATTTTTGGAAGTGATCACACCATCCTCCACCAACTGATTCACATGTCTAATGTGACTCAGGTGAAAACAAATGAATATGTTAATGTTTTTATTAAATTATATTTTCTTATTTTACACCTAGATGGCCCTTAACCCTTTATGTCACCTCTGGTTGAGTGTTTCAGTACTCAAATTGAAACCAGCTGAGGCACAAAGACTCTAATCTTATTCCACATCTGTGTTTACAGTTTAGTAACTTGAGAAAACAAATTCTCATGACTTTAAACTGTATTTTACCCATGACCCCTGAGGTGTTCCGTAGTTCTGACGCTGTCTATAAAACAGGCTGCCTGGGTCAGAAACACAAACCTGAGCGAGACCAGTTCAGTCATCAGAAGAGCCCACAGAGTAAAAGATCAGCTTTATAATCCCGCTCTTTAAAATGAAAGGTTTGAGTCTCTCAGTCTTTTTTAACCTGTTTGAATATCAGCTGCACAGTTCTGCTCAAGCTGCACTCAGGTCAGGTGCTTTTTTAAAAAGAAGCTCTGACTTTGTCTTTTGTGAGCTTCCAGTCATAAAGTTTGATAGATTGACCCAGGGAGGATAAACCACTGATTTATTGTCTCTGCAGTCTGATGAGTTCAAGACTTCAGTCAGGGGCTAAATATGTGTTGCACATTGACTGCAAATCTGCAGACTGATAGGGTTAGGGTTAAAAACATTTAGGTTTTTGCTGTAGTTTCGAACCAATCACCTAATACTTTTTACATTGCAGCGTTTGTCCTTCTGCTTTACCTTTTCCAGAAATTGGATCTCCATCTGTTTTCCAGTTTTTCGAACACTGTAGGAATGTTTAGTTGGCGGCTGTGTGTTCAGAAAAAACAAACATCTGTCTCGTGTTAAACATAGTTTCCACTGCTTTAAGTTCACTGGAATTCAACACGTTAGACTTTCCCCTTGATGAGAAAAGAGCAGAATATTTTTGGAAAACGTCTTAGTCATTCAACCAGAAAAGAGCCAGACCACTAGAATCAATGCCAAATATGACTTCAGAGATATAAATTTTCTTTATGTATATTTTTAATCGAACGGCTAAAATCCTAATGAATGCAGAAGCAAAGGGACTTAAGGGTGGGGGGAGGGCAATGGCCCCACTTTGAAAGCCACTGGCTTTCTCATGTCCCTCATTGGAATGTGAAAATAAGAGAAAAATGTTTTGACAAACAGAGACGCTCACTGCAGCAACTATATGTGACCCATCACATCAAATCAAGGTTTAAGTCCAAATCGGTCAAAATTACTTAAACACATTTTCAGATTCCTGTCTTCTTAATCCCAATAATACATTAATATTTAGTCTGACTCATATTTTTATATAATTTTAATGAGGAATTTTTGATTTCATAAAGAGGAAAACTCAAATATTGAGATTTCCCAGAAAAGAAACAAAAGCTTTGCTATCCTGAATGGAAAATTTAAACTTAAAGGGGTTTTGCTCATAATCAGTTTTTTTGTTGCTACTGCTCAAAAAAGAGATTCAAAAAGTTATAAAGTTATATTTCAGACAGTTCATTGAAATGATACATTGAGAAGGCATTTATTTGTTAGATTTTGGCAAAATGCAATTATTGCAAATGTTTTAACCAAAATACTGTATCTGCCTAATCCTCGTTTCGATGTGATGGGGTCACCCATACATACGTATGCTTTTCTAAATAATATGATCCACTTACTTGGACTAAATATGAAGAGAAACCTGCTTGAGCCATCTGAAGATTGAATCCTTTCCCCTGACTGCTGACACCTGCGAACCAAACACATCGAGCTTCAACAAGTAATAAAATCTTCACGTCAGTCATATTTTCTGTTCCTGATTCATAAATGTTACTGGATCATAAAAGAAAAATACGGGTGATATAAGATGTGGGTTCAGTTTGTATTTTCAGTGAAATATTAAATTGTCTTTTCACATAAACTGTGAACAAAGATTAATCAGTGTGCTGGAAAATATCTGTCTGTCATGTTGAAAGACTTCAGCTGGTATTTAAATCCATGCCTGACAACTCAGAGTCTACTCTTCAGTTCCTGGTGTTACTGTGCTCCATTTGTTCATGAAAGTCACACCACCCCCCCAAAGCCCGAGACCTGATCTCAGACTCATATGGCTGTTCTGTTCATGAAAAACTGTCAAACTGTAGTATACATTTCATTTTCTGTTAGCTTGTCTCTCACTGATCCGGTCACCAACACTTGGTTCTGTCCAACAACTAATAAGCTGCTTCATGGGCTGAATGCAGAGAAATTCTTTGTTTTCAGCTCGTAATGCTAGTGGTCACTCAGCACAACCATTAATTAATTCTTTCTGGTTTTCTGACTGGAACACAATGAGTTTTAGTGTGAAATCAGATCTGAGTTCTAACTTCAGAGACAAATGGATCAGAGCACTGGACCTACTACTACCCTCTGGCACCTAAAGTCCCACATGATGCCAAAACATTTCACTACAAACCAGAACACATGGAAATGTCCTGAACACCATCATTTGTTACCATTAATCCTTTTGTAAAAACAGACACAGAAGCCCACATATCCTTAACTAAATCAGTTTACAACAGACTTAGACCCAAAACATTTTTATACTTATTATAGAAGAACAATAGTACTACACATGTACTCAGTTGCTGTGACAGTAAAATAAAACAGTAAACTGTGAAATGTAACAAAATACACTGGAACCCCTTACAATAGTTGTAGAAATAACATTTGTGAAGTTGTTTATGTTTTTGCAGATGATGCAGCGATGTTTAAAAGTGTGTCTGAGGTAATCTGAGTTTAAATAGGGGCGGAGATAAAGGGATAGAAATAAAGGTCAGCTGGGATTAAAAAGTGATTTTATTTGAACTAACCTTCCAGAGAGAAAATTCTCTCTCCCAGAGAATCCACAATGTCTTTGAGTGCAGCTTCATCTGTCACTTCAAAGAAGTACTCCTCATCAGGGTCACTGGCTATGAACTTGATTTCATTCAGAAAGGCTTCAGGGTTGATTCCTCGGCGGTTGTAACTACCCAGGACCTAAAAATATCACAGAAAAACAAAACAATAATGAACTCATTAAAGTCACATTTCTTCAGAACTCTTTCCTAAGAAGGAGAACCAGAAAAACAATATGTCTGTTTGAAACAAACTGCTGATTAAAATTCTGTTCTGGATTTTCTTTTGTCAGATCTGTAAGTTTTTACTTGAATTTTTCAGATTAACATTTGTTTGTTTGTATTTATTTGTTGTTTTCTGTTCTGGTGCAGCTTTTATTCTTTGTCTACATGGGGTGCTACTGAGACAGCAGCAAGCAGAAGCCAGATCAGGGAGGTCCAGTCCTGGTCCTGCAGGTTTTATTTGTTTCTCTGCTCCAACACACCTGAGTCAGTGACTGAACCTGTTAAACCAGGTGTGATTGGAGCAGAGAAACCTCTAAAAGTCAGAACTCACAGCGATTGCGTAAGTGGTGATGTTATCCTTCCTGCTGTCGTTGATGACCTGCAGCAGCTGGGGGCTGTCGTGAGATTCACCGTCTGTCACCACGATCATCACTTTCTGAGCTCCTGGCCTGCCCCCACGCTGGAACGCCTCAGACCTGCAGTAAAACCCATCCAGCTCAAATCAGAAATTACCAATAAACAACAACAACGCCCCCCCCCCCACACACAAACAGCCAAAACAAATCATTATTTCATGTAATACAGGGAAAAAAATTCTAAATACACTTTTATTCATGTTACATATTGACACACATTTGACCATTTTTCACAAAGTGAGTTATAAAAATAAATGTTTTCAAATTTTTCATTTTAAAAGCTTCAAAATATTAAATAGTCTGTTGAGGTTTAGATCTTCATCAATTGGCCTGGCAACAATCACCGGATGTAATACTCAGCCTTTCTTGGTCTAAAAAATGTCATGTGGGATTCCAGTGACACCAAACCTTATTCATTTATAAATGATCTATTTCAAAGGAAATGATGAGGGTTCTGTAAGTTAAGTTCAGTATGATCTGACATCTGCACCATTCTGATCCTTTCAATATAACAAATCACATCATTTGCGCTAACACAATATAAATTCACAGGTTAGGTATACAGCAGCAACAAATAATACAAAAAAAGTCCATTTTGCATACCACTCTATTTTAAAAATCAGAGGGGTCAGGCAGCCTAATGAGACCACATATAAAAATTCTCCAGTTTTTTTTTTCTTCTTACAATCTTAAGCCTCTAACAGTTGGAATCCAGTCAGATATGGCTGCAGTCTAATGTTTCCAGGTCTTACCGAGCCACATTGATACCCAGGGCTGTCCTCGTCTCCTCTCCACCTCTCTGGTCAATGTTCCGAGCAGCTTCCAGTACTTTCTCCACTGTCTGGTAGTCACCCAGACTGAACTCATGGACCACTGAGGAGCCATACTGAACAATTCCCACCTGCAATCAGATCACAGGTGAGTTCAGACATGACGTACAGCACTGAGAGTGTTCAGGAACCATTCAGTTATCAGACTAAAACAAGTAGATGGTGATAGATGCCCTGCTCAGGCTGGTTCTGCTCCTTTATGCTAAAGCTAATAGCTAATTACCAGTTAAGATAAGCTGTTTCTTTATTGAACGTACATCTGCGGGAGATGTTTATTCTCTAAACATGATGTCCAGTCCAGTGGCTTTCAAACCTCAAAAAACATTATGTTAAAGCAGTGTTGTATAAAGTACCTCAAAGTGATACTTGAGTAAAAGTACAAGTATCTTATCATAAAAATACTTTGGT